>CATIWQ010145789.1:0-58683 GCA_949673415.1 Euphorbia schlechtendalii | reverse complement strand
CAGCGATGCTAGATATCTGGTCCAAATGAGAAAAAACGAGAACATCATTAACTGTTCCCTCACTAGAGTCTTCAAAGTCTACTAGAAAGGCATCCTCATCTTTCTTCAGCACATTCTTGGGAAACACAATTAGTTCTACCTTGGCCTTCTTCTGCTTAAGGTCTTGCGCCTTAGTGTATCGAGTATAGATCTGCTTGTGCTTTAGCTTGCTGAACTGGCTCATATCCAAAGTCCTTTTTAGCGGAATCACTATTTCTCTAGGTCTAGTGATGAATGAAGACCCATCCATCCTCACAGATGGTTGTAACTTTGGTCAGGTGATGAAGAATAAACATCGGCCAGTTAAGTTACTTAGCTTCTACCAAATGGTAGACCACACACCTCTCAAAGTACGTAAAATTGCTCAAGGACCCAGTCTTGGGCAAAATCATCTTTACGAGCTGCTCATGACAAGCTCTCACTTCCTAGCTCATCGCTGATGCTTCTATTTCTCTATATCCATAGTTAGCAGGGAGTTCCCAATCCTCGAGGATAATAACAATCTCCTCTTCCCCAGTCCTTCTCAAAGAAGTGCCCTTTAATAGAAGACTACCCACTAGCTTCTCACAGATTGGGTAGGAAGTATTGTTGATTTCTACCATTAGAACATCATAATACCCCTAAATGGAGTAGAATTTTCCATAGAAGTTCTGTATCAAGCTCTTAATTGTTGATCCTTCTAATAGCAAAAAATGGTTGAGATTTTGTGCTTAATAACTTTGTGAAGGAATTTGTTCTTCAATAATCCTTCATAGTCCACTTCGAACACTGGACCAAAATCCTGATTCTCACGCTAGTTGATCTTAGTGAATATGGTTCCATGGGGGAAAATGATTTTCTCTGAAGAACTATCGATGTGCACAAACATGCTCCTCTTGGAGCTTCAGAGTTTTCCTTGTGTTTGCCATAGCAGTTGAGAGAATTGAGATAGGAGAGAAATTTAGGGTTCTTTGAAAAAACGCTTGAGATTTTGAAATTGCAGGTAACCTTCTCTCTCCAACATGCTACCGCTTATATAGGCTCTTCAACTTCCAAATGATACATGGCGCTCTAACAACACATGATGAAAATGAACTCTGAGACGGTTCCAATTCCAAAATGTCCTTTGGATAAAGTGGTTTTTGAGTTTTAACGCGAAACTGAATCTCACAACATTACTTTAAAAAGTGAACGGTGTTAAATACCTGTTACCTCATTCGGTTGAGTTGAGATTTGATTTTTAAAACTTAGCCAATTTTCTTGAATTTTCTTCACACTGAGTTCACCATTCCAATTAGCTTTCTAAGAGCATTAAACTACTCCTTAGCCAATAGTTTGGTGAATATATCAGCTCGCTGTTCTTCTGAAAAAACATACTCCAGTTTGACATCTCCCCTTAGCACATGATCCCTTATAAAGTGATGTCTTATATTGACATGCTTCATCCTGCCATGCCGAACTAGATTCTTGGATAGGTCAATTGTACTCTTGTTATTACACATAACTTCAAGGCTCTTTGACTTTATACCATAATCCTCTAGTTGCTGCTTAATCTATAGTAGTTGTGATGCACAACTTCCTGCTTCCATGTACTCAGCTTCAGCTATACTCAGTACAACCAAATTTTAGTTCTTGCTATACCATGAAACAAGACATTCTCCAAGGAAATGAATTCCTTCTATGGTGCTTTTCTTGTCTAGCTCTTCTTTGCCATAGTTTGCACCTGTGAATCCTCTAGGAGTAAAATCTGAGTAGTTAGGATACAACAAACCTGCATTAAGAGAACCTTGTACATATCAGAGAATTCTCTTAATAATTGCTAAGAGAGATTCTCCAGGGTCATCTTGATAGTGTGCTCAATAACACATAGAATATTGAATACCAGGCGTACTAGAATTTAAGTAAAGAGAGAACCAATAATACCTCTATAGAACTTGCTATCTACAGGCTTACCAGCTTCATCCTTACTTAAGATTGTATCGATTACCATGGAAGTAGACATTAGCTTCGAATGCTCTATATCAAACTACTTCAGAACTTCTTTGGCATACTTTGATAGGCTGATGAAGATTCCATCTTCACCTTACTTGATTTGAAGTCCAAGGAAAAAGTTGAGCTCTCCCATCATTGACATTTCAAATTTACTTTTCATTTGATTGTTAAACTTCTTGCACGGCTTCTCATCAGTTGCTCCAAAAATGATATCATCCATATAAATTTGGACAAGTAACACACCTTCTTTCTTCCGTAGAATAAACAAAGTTGTATCTTCTTTCCCTGTTTCATAGCATTTGTTGATAAGAAAATTGGTCAGCCTCTCATACTAAGCTCTTAGAGCCTTCTTCAATCTGTAGAGAGCTTTCTGCAATTTGAAGACATGCTCAGGATTCTTCGAATCTTCAAAGCCTGAAGGTTGGATCACATAGACTTCCTCTTGAATGAAGTCATTTAAGAATGCACTTTTAACATCCATTTGAAATAATTTGAAGTTCATATGAGATGCGAAAGCACATAGGATCTTGATTGCTTCAAGCTGAGCTACAAGAGCATAGTTTTCATCATAATCTATGCCTTCTTGCTGGATGTAACCTTAAGCAACAAGCTTGGCGTTTAATTTGACAACAATGCCATCTTCATCAAGATTCTTCTTGAAAACCCATTTGGTGCCTATAATTAATTTTCCTTTAGGGTTTTGAACTAGATCCCAAACATCATTGCATTTGAACAAATACAGCTCCTCTTGCATCATGATCATCCAACAATCATCTCCTTTTGCATCCTTGAACTTCTTCGATTCAATCAATGAGATGAATGCTGGATGGCTCATCATTCTACTGAGCTGACCTAGCATCATCACAGGATCATAAATGTCATTAATAATACTTCCAAGAGGGTGATTGCGATAAGTCCTAATCTCTCTTGGAAGACTCAGATCTATAATGGGAGTCTCTACGCTAGGTTGTTGAGGTTAAGCTTGATCTTCTCCTTTGTTGAGGTTGATTGAAAGATCTTCCCCAGCTTTAACTTTCTCAACTTCAGGCTCTTGTGCTGTGTTGGGAAGCATAGAGAGTGGCATGCTGAGTTGATTTTCTATTCGGTGTACTCCTTCATCTTCATTTGATGATCGTCTATCTACGTTGTTAGTTTCATCGAAATCTACAAGCATAGACTCCTCTGATAATCCAGTCCTCTTGGCATATATTCTATATGCATTATTATTAGTTAAGTAACCCAGCAAGATACCTTCTAGCCTTTGGATTAAACTTTCCTAGCTTCTCCTTGGTGTTTAGAATGAAGCACCTATAACAAAATGATCTGAGATGACCAATCATAGACTTGCGCCCTTGCCAAAGCTCATAGGGTGTCTTCTCAAGAATTAGGTGAATTAAAACCTGATTTAAGATATAGTAAGTTGTGTTAACAGCTTCTCCCCAAAAGTACTTTGGTAGATTATTATCACTCAGCATGGGTCGAGCCATTTCAACTATGGTTCTATTCTTCCTTTATACAACCCCATTTTGTTGAGGAGTATAAGAAGCATAAATGTTATGGTCAATACCATGCACTACATAGAATTCTTTGAAATGAAAGTTCTCAAATTCACATCCATGATCACTGTGAATTCTACTAATTTTAGTTCCTAGTTCATTCATTATCTTATTATTGAGTTTGAAAAAAGACTAAAAGGTTTTCTTTTTGCTAATTAGCAAGACTACCCAAGTGAATCTTGTGAAGTCATCTACAACCACCAATGAAAATCTTTTTTGGCCCATGCTCATAGTTTGAACATGACTAAATAGATTTAGGTGGTCAAGCTCCAACAGTCTCTTATTTACTACATTATTTATAGACCTAAATGAATTTTAACTTGCCTACCAAGCTTGCAAGCTGAGCAAAGTCTATCTTTCTCAAAGCTGATACTTGGTAAACCCACAAATAATTACTTTTTGGCAAGTTTGGATAGAATGTTCATATTTATATGACCCAACCTTCTATACCAAAGCCACGAGTTATCCTCCTTAGATACAAGACAAACATTAGTGGAGCCCATGGAGAAATCAATCATATACACATTATTAATTCTAGAAGCAAAGAGTATAGTTGAGTTAGTCTTACAGTCAATAACTGAGCAACCTATTGAAGTCGAATGTAATCTTCCTACCTTTATCAAAACGTTGGGCTACACTTAGCAAGTTGAACTTAAGTCCTTTGACTACAGACACCTCTTCAATTGAAGGAGAAACACCTCTTCCCTTTTTGGTTATCTCCAAAACTGACACTTCCATTCCTTTTACGCTCTAATGAGGTGAATTTACTTTCATCTCCCTTCATATGCCTAGAGCATCCATTATCCAAATACCACATTCCAGTGTAATTAGCAGATTTGAGGCTCATCTGCAAACCATTTATGTTTTTTTAGGTACCCATGCTTTCGAGCTAAGTCCTCCCATGTTAGTAGTGCTTAGATTAATCATTCATACTCGTCATAATAACCATTTTTATGCTTAACCATTCATATCTAGCTTAACCACAAAAGCAACATGTTGCTTTTGCTTTTGAGCTGGCTCACTTTCTTATTTTTAGAGGAATTCTTCCTCTTAGAATTAAGAGTTTGGTTACTCGAAGATGGACTGTTGACTGGAGGAGAAACCTCTCCTTCAAAGCTTTTATCTCAATAGTCAACTCATCTAATTTCATAGTGAGCTTGCTATTTTGACATTCATGATATTCATCTTTTCTTGAAGAAAGTGAATAGCAATAGATAAGGAAGCGATAGTGTATTTTTTATCTTCACTTCTCTCACTAGCTCATTAATGATTTTTCCAAAATTATTATTTAGGTTCATCACATTAAAGAGTACCTGGGCAAATTCTTCTATTGATAAAGGGATTTCAAGATGTACCTCAACTTGCTGATTTTTCCCTTGTTGCACTCAACTTTAGAGTCAGCAGCGAATGAGTTGCTCTTAGAAGCACATGCTAAGCACTTGCCCCTTTCATTCTCAATCGACATTGTGAGCGGACGACATGGAGAGATGGGCCGAGAGTACTCAAAGATGAGAGGTGTGGTCCACCGGGGTGTTTAAAAAATAAAGTACCAGGTTGGGGACCTGGAAAAAAGGTTGGTAGAGAAGGTGAAAACATTTTTAAATCAGTCAAACCCGAATCTGCCATCTCTTAGTGTGGAGTCACCACCTGGATTAGCTCTTTCCAAGAATTAGAGTCCTGTGAGGCTTAATGTCCAGGGGATGGCCCACCAAGAAACAGAGATTCGGGTTCAGGATAAGTTGCTTATTTCTTATGTGATCACATTATATTACATCTATAGAAAATCGTATTTTCTTAGTTATGCATATTCGCACTTAGGTCATTTTTCGAGTTCATGTTCATGATTCACGTATAGAAAAAGTAGTAAATCTATCCATAAAACAATAAGTAAATGCGGAAAGTAAATGCAGAAAAGTAAAGATTACAAATTACAAAACTCGGGGGATGCAACCGCCCGCCTAATCTATCAATTACAATTCCTGTAAAAATATTTGCAATACCCGAAGGAAAAATAAATTCCTAGACTTGCCATCCACAAAGGTTAGCATGAGATATGACGCATATGTTTGATTTGATTTTGAGAAGGCCCATGTGGCCTAATTAAAACATTGGTGGTTTAAAGTTATAAAAAATGGTTTATTTTTATTTACACGTATGTTGGTATATTTTATTAATGAAAGTGATCGCATGGTAAAAGGTGAGGTGGGCCTGTTATCCGGGAATAATTTTTGTTCCCTTCGTGGGGGTTTCCTAACACACTTCATGATAATATTTACGTAAAATAAATCTAAGTCCAAAAAAAAGTAAATCATGTCGTTATTAAAATCATTCCGAAGAGGAAACTGTTAAAGTCGATAAAAATAATGTCCCGACGATGGGTGATTGACTCTAACTGTCCAAACTCCCTTCGGGATGATCTCGGGTTTGTAAAATCTTCACATATATACATCATGTTACTGAAAACTCAAGTTTCAGGCCTAAACAGTCACCATTGACTTGGAAATTTTACAAATATTCTGCCTAGAAGTTGATGTCGTTAATGACATCACTGATGTCATTAATGACATCATCAATGTCGTTAATGGCATTGCGATGTCGTTAACGGCATTTCGATGTCGTTAATGACATCACAAAGTCGTTAACGACATTGCATGGGTAGAATAAATGCAGTTTCTATTTTATTATGATTTTCACATTTTTACATACACAAACACGTACATGTGATATAAACAAGTGAAGCATGACTCTAAGAACTCAGAGGCTTACCCCTTGCTGTGAATCCACTTTTCTCGGTCCACGAAAATCCTCGGAAAGTCCTCCTCATTTCTTTGGTTTGGTTTATGATTTTGTTGAAAAATGAAGAGTAAGTGTTACTCTTTTATGAAGAGAGTCACTACTCTCTGAATGTGAATCTCAACATGATGAAGAAAGGAAGTAGAAATCCTTCTTCTTTAGAGTTTAGACTTCCAAAAGCTTAAAGGTCAGAAAATTACCTAAATCGGTTTGGAAGATTAAAAAAACCTCTAAAATGAATGAAAACACTCTTTATAAACACTTTAACTAAGTTCTATTGATTCAGAACTCAGTGTCAAGTGCCTTAAAAGAGATTAAAAGATTGTTATTTTGTAATGAAAACACTTATAACCATAAGAACTAAGAAAACTTTCAAATTAAACTTATCTCTCTTTTCTTCCTTTTGTTATCAAATTTCTCTGCTAAAATGTGTTACCCCTTCCCTTTGGCTGAAAATCAGCTCTCTTAAATAGAGAAGAACTCCCTTCAATCCAAAAAAGAAGTCCATGTTTGGTTTTCCTTTTTTCCATTTTTTCAACTTAATTCCTCATCCCTACTCAAATGTTGGGGATCCTAAGTCTTTAGTGAGATGTGGCAGCTGTATTTCAATGATCGAAATCGAAAGTTGGAAAATTTTACTTTTTTTTAGCAGAACAAGTCCACAAAGTGCAATTCTGGTTCTGCTATCAATGTAATATCATTAACGACATTACCAATGTCGTTAATGACATTGGCAATATCGTTAACAATATTGCAATGTCATTAACAACATTGCGATGTCATTAATGACATTGCATGGCTAGACTGGGCTTTTTCTTTTTAAATTGGGCCTTTTTAAGGAATAGTAATCCCAAAGAAATAAGGCAAATGATTGCCAGACAATTTCAGGACCCTGCAAAATGTAAAAAGCTAACAAGGGAAAATATTATAGCTTCATCATCTAACTCGCGAGTCGGGAGTAAAATCACGTGTTCACAACCATCATGGAAAGGTTGGTGCAATCGGTAACATCTTCATCAGATGATGAAGACTCTTTTGAATGGCTCCAGGTGGCATTAAGTTCCTCATTTTTTCTTGGCAAACCTCTTCTTGAATCTGTCCTTTTTAGTTTTAGGATAGGATGATTGGATATGGCCCTTCTCGCTATAATCAAAGCATTTAATGTCTTTGATGTGCTCCTTCTTTGGTCCTTTCTCAACTCCGTGCCGATGCTGAGTTGACTTGGGTTTTCTATGAAATTTCTTCTTGGGAAATTTCCCATCCTTCTTCATGAAGTGCTTGAATCACCTCATCAGAAGTGCTATCTGCTCATCTGAATCATTACTGGTGGATTCATTTGATGAGTCAACTTTTAGGATAATGGCTCTGCCCTCTTTCTCCTTGCCTTTACTCTTTTTGGAATCATCATTATATTTCCTCAGGGACATCTCCTGAGGTAGCAATGTGCCTATAAGCTCATCATTGTTGTAGGTCTTTAGATCATGAGCCTCTTCAATTGTGCCTAATCTTCTTCACCATCTCTTCTTCAGTGAACTCCTTGCCCAATCTCTTCAGTTCATTAATGATAATAATGAACTTGGTATTCATGGATTGAATACCCTCGTTGGCGCCCATCTAGAATAGCTCACTCTTTGAGCATGAGGTTGATATTGGACTCATTGACCTTGTTGGTCCCTTCATAGGTGATCTCTAGCTTTCTCCAGATTTATTGCGTTGTCTCGTAGCCCGAGAACTTGTTAAACTCTGTAAGATCTAGTTCACAATGTAAGTAATTGATGGCTATCGCATTCTTCTTGAGAAGCTATTGGTCCTAAATGGCTCAAATCATATAGTAGAGGGGGGTGAATGCGTTTCTTGGTTTTTTTAGGATTTATAAAATTCTTTTACCAAGTTTAGTTTTTAGATGCGTGCTGAGTGAAACTACGCTTTGTTGAGTCTAAAAACTATAAACTGTTAGACATGATGTATTCCCTAGAGGTAATTAGGGTGATATATCTTTATTAGTTATAATGTACAAATAGTTTCGAATTATTATTAATAATAATTAAGGCATCGTTGTTGCTTATCAATGCTTTCTGTTTGTTAATGTATCTCGCTAGTATCATATATGTATAATATTCAACATGTATATGAGCATTGATGACACAAAGTGCATGATTACTTCATAGCATAAAACTGCGTGGACATAGTGGGAGCTATGTGGTGTGAGAACTACACATACGTGTTACTATGAATAGTCTAAATATCCCTAGTCATAGTTTCATTGAGACTGGACATCAATGGAATGGACAGACTAGCATGTGTAGGCTTATTCCTTAGATTACATCTAAGCAGCCGATCTCATGAGTTGAAGGTGGTACCTTAAGTTAACACATGAATGTATTTGGGTAATACATTAGAGATCGCTATAAGACACACACTCGGAAATAACTATATCCATGTGTTGGTGTCATGTCTTATTGCAGTAGCTATACAAGTATCCTCAAACCTGAGATACCGGTTACCTTATGTAGGAGTTGCTATACTTTGGGTCATACTTATTCATACCTTGGCGATCAAGATGACATGGGTGATTACTGTTCACCACTTTTCTACTGATAATATAAAAGTTCTAAATATGAATAGGTGTTGTCAGTACCGCTTATCTAATAAAAAATGATGATAACTGCAAGTATACAGTTGCAATATAGTTTTAAAAGATATCGATCCCAAAGGGAAGGAATTCGATTCTAAGGATCAACTAGAGTTACAGAAAAAAAGAAAATAAAATAAGTTGAAAGTTTTAAATGGTAGACTGATGAATGGATAAATGCATGAATAGATTAGAGAAGATAAAAAGCATATAGATATTCCCTAAGAACAAGTATAAAGGAGTTAAATATGCAAAATAATCAAGAATGTTTTACTCACTTGATAACTTCAACAAACTCAGTTCTAGATGCCCAAATATCCTATAATTCACTGTAGAGCAACACCTTAAATGACTTTTCTAAATCTAGGGTAAATGAATTATGACACTTATAAAAACCTGGACAACAATAATACTATGCTTAGTACGGGTCACTCTCACATAGCTATATTTAGCAAGTTACCACTCCAAAAATGCTGGCTCACTAAAAAACATTGTAATAATAGATCCGGTGATTATACACAATCTTGTTAACCCCGAAACTACTCTTAAAGTCAACTCGAAAGCATATAACTTCATTAATATAAATGATGCTAGAAGAAATACTTGTTATGACACATAGACATATCATAAACTTCGAATTAGAAAGTATAAGTAGAAAACAAAGTAAAGTTGTAAGGTATGCAAGTGAAAGCTAATGTTGATCAAACCGTATCCACTCTTCAATGGCAGTCATCAATTCCTACATCTACTTTGAATTCGGTTTTAACTCGTACAGAACCTCTGTTAGGATGCTATTCCTTATGAATATTGAGCAAATGAATGTTGAAGAATAGAAACTTTTATTGCTAAGTGCTTTGCAATTACACTCATACAATAATCGCTCCAATTTGAGGAGAAATCTAGTGATTGAAATAAGAATCGAATCGCTTATACATTTTTCTCTCTAACACTTTGAACATAGCGAAATCTATATAAATTTCACTCTCTTTCTATAATATACTGCTGCTGCTCTTCCTCCATGCACCATCATCCATGAAATGGTTGATGTGAACCTCTAATTATAGAGTGTAAAAGGTTGCGTTTATCCAAACGAATAATCATGTCCATTAATGAAGGGTTGCATCATCTTCAATGTGATTGGATGCAAAATTTTATCCTTATCTTCAATGGGTAAACACCTTTTCATGGTTGCATTGTCTATAAAAGGTGTCTCTTCGTTTGACAATTGATGGCGTTCATAGTTCTTATCCGGTGGTAGGAAGTTGAGAAGAGTTGATTAAACCTGTCATGATTCGTGAGCGTGATATACATATTACGATCGTGAATGTAAGTTGGTAACTGACTGTTTGTGAAGAATGATAAGTCACTATCACGATAGATAGTCACGAGCGTGATTTGGCCAATCATGAGTAGGAATCACGATCGTGACATGGTTGTGACTTATGCTTTTCTTCATTATTCTTCTTTGCAACTTTACCGATCTTTGACAACTTTGATCCTAAGCCAATTCCTTGGATTCCATGCATCTTTTTGCACTTTTTTTTCACTCTCTTTGCATAGAATTCCATCTTTTATCATTTCACTCCCAAGATTCACCTAGTTTCTACACTTGCATAAAAACAACTACTTACCACGTGAAATCTTTTATATGAAGAATAAAATGACTCTAAACCACATCGTTTTATGAGTAAAAATATCAAGATAATAAGTGTAATTATACAGTTATCAGTCCCCGCTTTCAAGGGCTTCCTATGATGCTTGATTTTGCTATTGTAAGATATCATTGTAGGCTGCTAATACATCTAGAGATGATCTAAAGCCTTCAAATGATGCTCATCAACCATGTTCAATTGCTCAAATCTAGCTTTTATCCAATCTGATTCTTTTAGCTTAGCTTCCAAGGTGAAAGTAGAAACCCACTTCCATCTTGTAGACTACGGAGAAGGGAGTCTGGTCTATCGGCGTACGCAAACTAGTTCTGCACCCCTAAAGCATAAACAGAAGCTTATTTGCCCAATCATGGTAAGAGGTTGGACAAGATCTTCTTAATCGATTTGTTTGCTTCTTCCATTACTTTGTTAACTTGAGGTCAATAAGGAGATAAGCGATGATCCTCAATGCCATATTTTTCAATCAAATTGGTCATTTTCCCTTAAGAATGAACACCATTGTTGAACATAATATGGTGAGGCATCCCATAGCATGTAAAGATGTGCTTCTTAATGAACTTGGTCATCTTTTTTGCGGTTATATCAGTGAAAGATTCTCCCTCTACCCACTTAGAAAAGTATTCAACCACCATAACAATATACCAATGCCCATTAGTCGAAGAGGGTTGGATCTCACCAATAAAATCAACCCCCACGCTGAGAATGGCCATGGAATTGAAAAATTGTGAACAGAGGTAGGTGACTAATATCCCCATATATTTAGCATTCATGTAATTTCATTGTCTCGAGATGTAATCGGCTATCTTTGTAGTCCAAATATAACATTGCCATAGAATTTTCTTTGCTCTAGCCAAGTAATTCATGTGAGGACCACAATCTAATTCATGGATACTATTTATGACAAAAGAAGCTTCCTTTTCCGAAAGACATTGTAGAAGCAAGTCATTGCTACTGTGCATAAAGAGATCATCCTCGATAATTCTGAACTAAGCTGCCATCCAATTATGGGATAATCGCTCTAAATCTGTTACCCCTAATGAAAATTCCCAATCTTTGATCAATCGAACAAAATCCTAATACCAACAGTTTTAATCCATGCCGATAGCTTCCAAATTAGCGTGATAATAGAATGGTTCCTTAGGTGATTGAAGGACCATGGGCTAGATGGGTTGGGATCAGGGAACTTTCCCCATAGAGGATAAGATAGCCAAAAACTTTTCCATCTGATTCTTGTTATGAGGGATATACCGAAACATACACTTCTTCAAATTCGTAACCAATTCCTAAACTGGATCAAGATAGGGTTGAAGCAATTCCTCCTTGAATTCTCAATTACCGAAAACATGTCAAATGACCAATGTAGAATCACCGATGACTTCTGATGTGTCAAGATTCCTCAAAGCCTGAATACCAAAGAGGCATGCCTCATGTTCATTATTAGTGATAGGAAATTCAAGATGCTAAGAGAGCAGGATGACTTCATTTTATAGCCTCACTAAGATAACCCCGAGATGTGACTCTCGATAGTTCATATCCTCATCAAAGAAAATTTTCCCCTCTTCATTCATATACTCAATGCTCGCTAGCTTCTCATAGGGAAAATCCAAGTTCTTGATGTACTCGGAGTCTAGGGCTTGATTCACAAGGAATTCATCGACTGCTCGGCCCTTAATCACCTTCAATCTAACATATTTAATATGAAATTTAGAGAAGAGAAGTAAGTAGCAAGAGAGCTTGTTGGCTAACGTCAAGGATTGACACAGATATTTCATTAGATCAATCTTAGCCACTTCTGGGATTTTGTAGGACTAGAAGAAGTGCCTAAGATACTTAGTAAGCTTGACCATTATCGTGCACGTCTTCTCAACAACCATATACCGGCTTTTATACTCGAGAAGCTTCTTTGTCAAATAATATACTTCGTGCTCATGCTTATCATCTTGTTCTTGGAAAAGCATTACCCCTACTTAGCATTCTTCAATATCCATAGGATTTCCAAGAGTCATTAGCTTGAGAACTGACAGACAGATCAAATAAGTCTTGATCCCCAACAGAGTTGCCACTATGAGCAAATGACGTTGCAGACCCGTGCAGCCACTACGAGGTGCATCCCCGATGACATGGGGCGTGGGGGTTTTACGAAGAAAGAAAGGAAGTAAAGTTTAGGATACACTCAAGGCCTAAAACTCTACCCTATGATACGATTAGCTCTTCGGGGAAAGTTGGTACAACCTATATTCATTGAGCCTAAACCAAATCGTATTATAAAGATTCATGTCTGGATGAGGTACCTACTTCATCGTTATCTGAGTTAATATTACACACAAGTCACCATCCTTAAATATTATGATTATTTCTAGTCATTATCGATTATGTTTGATTTTAGCATCACATACATGCTGAAAGCAATAAATAAATAAAGGAAAACAATAAATAAATAATTAAATATGAGGCTTCTAATCTAAACATGGAGGGTAAATAATAATACAAACTACCTACATCTACAAATGTTAGCAAAAGATATATCATCAATCATGGCATAGTTTGTTAACAAAACGAGACACAATTAGTAGCATAAGTTATATTAGGGTGAATTGCATGTTTATAACTTTAAAAATTGGGGAACTCAGGTTCCTTTGAGCACTTTTATTAGAAAATAATTTTTTTTATTAAACTAGACATAAATGTGGTCGATCATCGAGGAAAAAATGGATTTTCCGTTGTGTGGGGCCAGAAAAACTAGAAAATAAGTGAAAACAAATAGGCATGAACCAGAATGGCACCCACCTGATCAACCAAGATCAGCCCCATTGAGACTATTAATGATCTGGTACATTGGTACTAGTTTGGTACTCTAGACCGGTCTTGGAGGTGCCAGGCCGATACCTGTTCGGCGAGCCGGGACCGACCTACCATAGGACCAATATCGATTTAACTTATCAGTTCACCCTATGGTGGATAGGTACCAGTCCAAATAGATTGGTTTTGGTCTATCCTTCGTGATAGATCTAAAAACCCTGCAAAAATAAAGACTAAAGCACAAAAATCATGCCATGAGTCTCAAAAAGCAAATAGTCTTACCCCTCTGATGTGAATTCGTGACTTTGGGAGCCAAAAATGCAAAAAAGAGATCTTGAAGCCTTTTGCTTGATTTGGTAGAAAAAGGGTGGAGAGTGGTTATTAGTTAAGGGATAGAAAACCCTAGAGTTACTTTAATTTCTAACTCTGAAGAACCTGAAAGAGAAGGGGAGTTTTCATAGAAAAATGTCAAAAAATGGAAGTTGGGATTTTTCCTAGTTTTTCTCTAAAAATCTTAAAAGGGATTTTTCCTAGTTTTTCTCTAAAAATCTTAAAAGCTTCTGTTTAACTTCTCTCTAGAATTTTCCCAAAGAGGTATAAAGTTCCACCAACCTAAAATACTAATTTTTAGGATTTTAATGAATTAGGTTAAAATGGTAATTAATGGTAGGTTAAAGAGTATTTTTGAGAAAAGTAAAAAAATTAAGGGTAAAAATGGAAAGCTAAAAAGTTGAGTGGCTGTCAAGACATCATACCGATCTAACCTGAAAAACCACCTTGTTGGGACCGGTCAGGTTGACTAGGGTTGATCCATTGGGGTACACCGGTACTAGACTAGTCCTCATCTGCTTTTGTGGAATGGAACCGACCCAGCACCGATACTGGTCCACTTAGTGGACCAATACTGAGTCATTCTGAAATGTCACGTCGATTCAAGTTTATTTGGTTGAGATCGGCGGGTTATTGCAAGTTTTGGTTCACTTATTCTAATTTTGTTTCTAATTTTTCATGGATTTTTGGACGATTTTGGGTTGGTTGAAGTTGTTTTGGTTTCCAACAAGCCCAAAGATCTCCTCCGAACATCTTGTAACCTAAAAGCTAATAATTGGTAGAGGAGAGACAAGTGAAAATATTTCTCATCATTGCTTCACGAAAGGGACCAAGAATCTTGTGCTCACATTTGTACTTAGTAAATTTAGATGTTCCCCATAAGACAAATCAAACAAGTTGAGTAATATGAGACACTCTACTTAAATGATATTTGGTTAATCCTTCAATGAATAAACAACATCTCACTTTCAAATTAAAAGCATAATTAGGAAACTGAATGTAATTATATCTCCAAAAAATTTGGGAGAGAAAGAGTGGTTGAAAACTTGTAATAGGATCAGATGAATAGTTACATTCAATAAATGAAAACAAACAACCTTTTTTAGATAGAAAAAATAGTTGTTGGAGATTAATCTTTATTGCTTCATTTTTTAAAGTTCACATCATTGAATAGTTCAACATTTGAAATATTTGAAAAAAGCTTTGCATATTGGATCAGCTCATGGAGGTATTGCAAAAATAGACCTCTAAAATCTATTACAAAAAGGGTGATCTTCAGTTTAGCTCCCATGTCAATGGTCCAAGGACACATAGAATTAACGTTCTTGGTAGTATAGTCTATTTCCTCTACATCATGCTCTCTAGTCTCCACCAACTTCTGAACTTTTCCTTGAAGCACACTAGTTTTGTTTACAAGAACATTCAACTTCTTATGTATAGTAAAACCATTATTTAGATCTAATGACTCAGTTAGCCCCAGAAAGTGCTTGCCATAGAAAAAATCAAAGCCTTTTAAGACTCATATATCAATGTTATCCTTGAGAATTGCACAAGCCCAGCTCATCCAAGTATTGGCTTCTCCACTTTCTTCACCATAGCATCAACCTTCTTATCAAAGGCTATCATCCACTTCGTTATCTTCTCCATATTATTGCACATGCTATGAGATAAGTCTTTATTGGTTTTTCAAACTCATAAGAATTTTTTAATAGAGCTTGTTAGTGGTGGTCTTGATTTTAGCTTACTCTTCGCAAAACTTGTAAAATTGAGTAGTCTGCACTCCCATTATTTCATTGATGCTTCTTAACTATTGTGAGGCAATATCAATGCTATTCATCACCTCTCTTGTCATTGTGTTGGTAATAAAATTCGAGGTTGGATTAGAAGACACAACAACATTGAGCTGAGCAACAGAATCAGTAAATTTGGTTAAGATAAACACTAATTTGTCCACATGACACTTTTCACTCTCCTTGGCTAAAAGGTTTCTCATGGAAAACATACTCCCTTGAATCTTCTTAAACTCTTTGTAGTAGATGAGATATGAAAGAATGCTTGAGTGTGATTCAAACTCTAGAATTGTAGCCTTCTTTTTGCTTTAAAAATCCATCAATTCTGAGGCTAGTAGCACTTGGCTAACTGCCCCATCTAACTCATCATTAGTTTTGAGAGTTGGGAATTCAGCCCTTGTAAGCCATCTAATTAGAGCTAAGAGAGATGAATAATCTAAATCCTCTATGATCAAATTACTTCTAGTAAGTGTTGCTTCCTCGGCTATAAAACTTGCCTTGGCACCACATACATTTGTAATTTCCTCTTGAGTATAGTTCTTAGTGTGAGGAACTTCCCCAATTAGAGGGATTGAGAGGGTAGAGGTTGGTTTTGAAGAAAGAATAGGTTTCAGAGGTAGAAGATGATGGAAGTTGGATTGTTTATACATTTGAAGGTGTAGAAGTAGAAGTTGGGTTAGATTTTAGAGGACAGGGAACGATAGTTGTTGGAATTTGTGGAGGTGTTGAAGAAGGGTTGTTCTTTTGTTGAAAAGAGCTAGGAGAAGAAGTAGAAATGTCGAGATATAGACAGGAATTTGAGTGAGGAGGAGAATTTACAAGACAAGTTATTTCAAGATTTATAAATGAAATAGGAGTAGAATTTACAAAAGAAAGAGGGGAAGGAATTTTAGGTACCTGGAGGTTGGCTATTTGATCAAAGGATGGACCGACCTTAGGTTTCTTAGCTTGAGTTTCCAGTAACTCAGTTTGTTGAGTGTGACTTGCGGATTTGATTAAATCATCAAGAAGAGCATATTCTTCCTGGTCAATTATTTCTATATCCTCTTCATCACTCTTTGCTATAGAGATCTCTTAAGCCTGATGGAGGTAGTCCTTTTCTTTTCGACGCCTTTGAGCTTGGTTACAGCCTTTTCTAATTACTTAGCAGCTCCTAGACTTATAATGTCCTTATCATCCTTTTGCTTTCTTAAGCTCCATGCTAAGAAGCTTCTTCTAATGCAACCTCAAACTTCTTCTTGTGCTCGCTTCAGCCTTGTTCTAACTCACCCGTAGTCATCATTCACACTTTGACTACAAATCTGAAGGAGGAGGAGGAAGAGTTGACTTAGAAAACGTTTTCTTCTTCTACTTCCAACTTAGCCTTGTTCATAACTTCCCTCTATGTCTTGATCTTTAAATCCCATTCTTAGGTTGAGCTTGGGCAGGCACATCTGTTGCCTTTCTTTTATCTAGGATAGCTCTCTTCCTTGGGGCAGCCGCCTTTGCCACTAAGCTCACAGTGGTCTTAGCTTAAAGTAATTGAGCCCTAAGAGGTAGCTCATCAATTGTCCCTTCACTAGACGCTTCAGGCTCATCCATGTATGAATCCTCATTTTTGTTAAAGATATCTTCTAGAAAAACTATTTGCTCAACCTTGTTCTTTTTCTTCAGATTGATGTTTTGAGACTTTGTATATCTAGAGAGAAGTTGGGAACACTTCAACTTTTTGAAGTGTTCAAAATCAAAGGTTCTCTTCAATGGTAAGAATGGGTCTCCCCCTTCTTTTTCATACTTTTCCACATTGATTCTTACAACCTTCATAGTAGCTGAGATAAGATAACCATAATGATACGTAATGGTTACCTTAGTGAGATTATGCAGAATCAACACCGGCCAGCTCAATTGCTTTCTTTCCACCATATGGTAAACAATACCTTCTCTAATTTGGTGTAGCTTGAGAGAGATCTAATCTTTGGCAATAAGATTTTAGTTAAGAGGTTATGGAAAGTTCTTTCTCTCCATGTAAGACTAGATGCATTGATCACTCCTGACCCATAGTTCACTAGAAGTTCACAATCTTTTGGGGCTTCTACCACCTCTTTGTCACCATTCTTCCTCAGCACAGTGCCCTTTAAAGGCATGCACCAAAAGCTTCTGATGAGTTTTGCTGAAATTAGGTAGGATTTTTCCCCAATTTCAGTGGCTAGAATGTCCAAAATGCCTTTAATGATGTAGAGATTTTAGTGGAAGCTCTTCATGATTTCGTTAATGGCTGGTCCATCAAGGAAAAGGAAATTGCTCAGATTCCACTACTTGACAACTATATGCATCATCTTGTTTTTCAAAATTCCTTCATAGTCCACTTTGTAAACTAGAACAAACTCTCTTTTAGCATTTCTCGATTTTACTTGAGTGAGGACTATTCCCTTGGGGAGAATTATCTTCTCTGTGTTTCCATCAATGCTCACAAACATATTCCTCTGAAATTTTTCCTTAACAAAGTATTGAACTCCACCAAGATCTTGTTGTTGTTGAGAAAATGCCATTGCACTTGAGTTTAAAGAGATGAAATATATGGTTTTTGAGAGAAGAAATGCTTCAACTTTCAAAAATTGTAAGTGCTTTCTCTCTCCATCTGGATCTCTCTTTTATAGATACATTTACTACAAAACATGTATTTTCCCAAGAAGCCAAGATCAAGATTAATGATGAGATGGAATAAGGAATTAACCGCCTTATTGGAACACTGTAGTTTTAGCTTTAAAGATTATAATTCAAAAAAACCTTTCAATAAAGTTGCTTTTTTATTTTTCAACGAGAAAACTTAAACTACGGAGGTAAAAATAGATAGAGTTAAATACGTGTCACATTATTCAGCCCAACTTTTGATCTTGCTTTGAAAGGTTAAAACTGCCAATCAACATCCAACCCCAAAAACCCCACCCCAAAAAATAAATTCTATTAATAATAAAAGTGATGTTCAATGTGATAATCACAAGGTTCAAGTACAAGATGGTGGCAACTTTGGATTCAGAGATGAAAAGCTATTCGGGTGTCATTTACACTAGATTAAAAACCAACATAAATTCAAGCACAAAAATAAAGGATCCTCTTGAGATAATTGTTCTTTAAAAATAAACTTACTCCTTCTTGACCATAAAGACCAAGTAATGATGAACCATAGAGATGTTTCAATTGTTAACATATCCCCAACTTGAAAAAAGATTGCCAAAGTATCAAGAATGAGTAAGTAGAGGCAATCAAAGTGATGGGGATGCCCATCCACCTAAAGACGCTCCACTATATGGCTCATGTATTTTGATAAAACATTAGGACATGATTAAGAGATTAAAGTTTCAAGTAACATTGTAGAGGCCATCAAGAACTTAGCTATAACTTCGGTGAAGGAAAAAGGATTTTGTTGGCAAATGTCCATAAAATACCAATGAACCAAAAAAATTAGCTTAGGCGTTAGGTTAGAAATCCAAAGCATCATGAAATTGTTCCTTGGTTGAGTCCATCGAGTGGTTTGATAATAACATCCAAATGCCAGTTGAAAAATGTATTGTAGGTCCATAGCATTTGTAGGCTAGAAGAGGGACAAGATAGCTTGTGTAATATAATGGAAAACTTGATCACAACAATCCCATGAGGAGATCTTAAAATTCCTTTTCCAGAAAATCCTTGAGAATGCATTATTTCCAAAACATGATATCACATACATGTTTAAGTGAATAAAATTTTTGATTACACAAGGCACAGAGATTTGGAAACAAAGGGTGAATTGATTCATTCGAAGTCTAATTATAAAGCCAAAAGGAGGGTGACTCTCCATTCTCAAAACTAGTTCGATAATTTGAAATAAAGTACTCCAAAAAAGATTGATTGCAATAGTAATAAGAGAGCGCATTCAAACAAATTGGTGATAACCGAGAGGAATATGAAGTATATTATCATGTCAAGAAAGTCACTTTGGTCTTCTTAATATGTTGGGAGATATTGTTTTAAGTAGGAGACTACAATTTACCAATTTGAAATATCTAATGAGCGACTTGAATTTCATGAGGCAATTCAATCAAATCATAGCTGACTTTACATAAGCCACCATCATTTGTATCCCCATGCCGCAAATTGTTTCTCATGATTCGAACAAATTTTATATATACAAACTCAGGCAACCTAAAAAGAGAAACATGCAGAGATGAAAGAATTAACCTAATTAGTATCACCCTTAACGCATATGAAAGACAACTCCTCTTCCAATATGCCAATCTAGATTTAAATTTTATTACTAAAGGATACAAATTTAGTGAGTCTACTTGCTTAAAACTGAGCATTGCGCCAAGATATTTGATGGGAAATTTTCAACTTTACATTCCACTAAGAAAGCCCAAGAATGCAATGTCTCATCCAAATTAATTCCAAGAAGTGAACTCTTTTGATAGTTATTGCATATAACTAAAATCAACTCAATGTAGAATACAAATAATAGTAGGAATAAGTGTTTCATCTGTTGAAAGAAAACACAATGACTCATTTAATGAACTGCAATAATGAAAATCATGCAACTTAAGAGAACTTAAAGTTCTTACTTCAATTAAGTATCAACAAGACCAGAAGGCCTCACAAAATTCACTCCCACTTGGTGTTTAGGCTTTTGAAAGATAAATCAATCATTAGTAAAAATGTAATTGTAAAAGACTATATGCTTACCATTCGATCAAGTCTTCACCAAATGTTGAAAATTTTTGCAATATCTTAAGATCTTTGAGGGTTGTAACTTGGATAGGGTTGAGGTATTGATAGAAAAGAGATTTTTATGTGTTAGAAGATCTTTCAGTAACAAGTAGAATTGGTAGTTGCAACATCTCCCTTTAAGTTGATAAGATCTTGATAGAGAGCTCTTCCCACCGAGGAGACATTATTGAAACCTAATCTCAAAAGCTTTTCTTGACTTGAATTTGATCATGATACTTTAATAAACTATTATTACTTTTTAAATAATAGTATGTGAAATGAAATTATAATTAAATTCATTATTTTTTGTATTCTTTCTTTTATCATTTTTTTCTATTCTTTTTTTTTCTAACACCCATAAAATAAGAAAATAAAATTACAAATTACAAGTATGTATTGTAAAGTTTGTGCCCTTAAATGTTTAGTTTCTTTGAAGCTCTTATTCTTCTCTTATTGCTCTTCCTTAATGATGACAAGATCATGTTTTGTTATTGTTCCAACTACTTGAAGTGATGACCATCTACACTGAAAGATGTTAGGGTATTTAAAGGAAATTAAAGTGAGGGAAATGGGCTTGTAATGTGTGTAATGAAAGAGGGCTTAGACTCAAAGGGGTTGAGTATGGAATAATGTAAATGGTAGGCTTTTGGCTAGAAGGGTGTAAACCTAGGTGCCTTAATCTTCCAATACATATTTCAACCTTAATCTTGACAAGACTAACACAAAACATATATGAGCTTTTCATGTATCTCCCATGGCAAGGTCTAGCTAAAACAGTAAGGTCTTTCCCACTAAGCAAGAAAGCAATTAATAAATAATATATACATGGAAGAGGCTCAAATTCTTACCAAGCATAGGTTGTGCTATTGTCTTGGCTAAAAAATTCTCAAACTTTGCTTGCTTAACATGTTAATTACAATCAAGCTCTTTCAAATTTCTCACAAGAGCTAACATTGCAATTTGTATCTTTGTTATTAATTAGAAGACTCTCTAAGTTATCTGAATTCTCAAGCTTAGTTAGATAGCAAGTATTGTCTAAAAAAATCATCTGCATGCACAATTTCAAGATAGTGATATTTACAAACTCTTTCAAAATTGTGGTAAATTTTTCAAAACAACACAATCTCATGGAAAATTATATTTTCATTAATCTCATGCAAAATTATATATCCCTTCCCCACATTTAAAACCATAAAGCATCCTTGTTTATGTAATCAAAAATAAAAGTTAAAATGGAAAAGAGAATAGATGGGTAAAACTTGATGGTAGAGGTAAAGAGTCGATCCGCTATGTCATGCAAACTCTTGGTGGTAGTCCGCTATGAGATTTAGTCAAAGTATAGTTGCGGCTTTAGGAGTTGATACTTGTGTAAACTAAAAAAAATAAAAACTAAATTATATATATAAATCTTAAAATTGGGGCTCACTCACCAAGTTGGGAAAAATAAAATTTGATGGATGTCGAATCCACAAAAATAAATCCTATATCCTTGCTAGATCTAAATTTAGTAGTAGTAAATAAGGTTCAATCTGCAATGAATTGATAAACTAATCTTATCTCAAATCAATAACCAAGTTAAAACAAAAATAAGAAAAGTAAATAATGGGGTTTGAGTGTTTGTTTTGTTAAACTAATGATAACACAAAGTAAGTAAAATCTATGGAAATCATTTCTTTAGATTTAGTTGGATTGATCACGGACACAAAGATAATCTTACTTTTCACCCAATTTGTTTAAAAGCATTGATTAGTCAATAATAGTTAAGTATCTTTTGTTAAATGAGATTGAAAACTATTGGTCCTTAAATGGCTTATAAACGATAGTGGAGGGGGGGTGAATGTGATTCTTGGTTACTTTTAAGTTTTATAAAAAGATTTGAACCAAGATAAGTTTTAAAGATGTGCTGAGATATGCGATGTTGAATGCTTTAAAACTTATAAACTACTCAGCTGTGTTGCAGAGTTTATCTTCAATTCCTTACTGAGTTCCTACTCAACACAAATTGGTTTTTTCAAGCAAAAATGATTTATGACAGAAAGAATGTTGGATGATAAAGACTAGATAGCGAAAGTAAGAATGTCAACAACTAGTTTTATCTTGGTTAATCCCCGAGCCTACCTCCAGTCCTCGGATACCCTCCCTAGCTTAAATCCACTAGTTGATCTTTCTTTACATAAGCAGAGCAGCCTTTAAAGCAGGTAGAATGATTTTACAAAAGAACCTTGCTTTCTAACTACAACTCAACATAGTTTGGGTACCCTTTCCAAACTATCACTCAAAGATGAATAAGAATTATGAACTAGATTCAACTTATAAACTATTGAAACCTTACAATGTTAATCAACTGAGTGATTCTTTCTATTACAAATAGATGTGAAAATGGATTGTTTGCTGATTGCTTGAAATGGAATTTCTTGGAAGATAGAAGAATTTTTGCAGTGATTTAGCTCTTAAGAAATGCAAGGTGATTCACCAAGTTTAAACGTCTTCTTCGGACTTCTATTTATACTTGAAGCTTTACGATGCAGCCTTTGTAAACTTTTCAGGCTAGTTGACATTCAATTTCTCTTTTCTTCATATCTATTGAATCTTCATGTTGGAGACAGATTATAGGACATTTAGAGATAGAAAGTTGAATGTTAAGGAGCGATATAATTTCATTGATAAAATATTGTTTGTCTTCAAGCAATTCAGTTTGAGAGAAGTGCATGATATTGCAATGTGTAATCTTCTGATTGGTTGACATTGCTGACGTTGGTAGAGTCGCACGGAGACATTGAGAAATGGCACATAAGAGAGAATTCCTTTTACCTTGGAATTTAGTGAAGGATTCCTAACATTCCATACTGACACCTTTTGTCTTGTGAAGACCACTTGAAATCTTCTTTAATTTCAGTGCTTTTTGACCTGAAAAGCATCTAAAGAATATTCTATCTCTCACCGAATACATTAAACGCATGTGTGTCATTCAATTCTCAAAGTGTCAAAAGAAACTGCTTTTAATTAATAAAAGTCAGACTTAGTATATGTTGAGTAGATATTTACTTAAACTCTGTAGTACTCAGCACACCTTAGCTTTTCCTACTCTAAGACATAACTTAATTAATGACTCGGTAAAATGTTGAATTTATTACTATGAAGTACTATTATCTTGGGTTCTACAATCTCCCGTATTTTAGATAAATAGTAAAGTAGGTAGTTGAAGAAGTTAATTTAATAAGGAAGTTTAAGAATATCAGAAATATCTTAAAAGTGATGTAAGACTCCCTTTGTTGAGTGAATTCTCTTAGTTAGCTTGAACTCCCCCATATTGAGTGAGTCTTCCTCAAGCAGCTCAGCTCCCCCATACTTAGAGAATTTTTCTTCGATTTGAGACTCTGTCATACTTCAGCTTTTCTTCAAGGTTGGTCTCTTGTATGAGTTCCTGCATTACATTTTCAATAGATAGCAGAAAACAACAAACAGTATAGTAATTTAAAGTTAAGAAGATCTTAACTTGAGGTAAAAACTTGTAATATTATTAATCAAAAAATTGACTTAGTCAGTACATAAACTATGACCTGAATTAAGATTGCAAGAAGTTCTATTACAAGTTTGCTACACTACTTAGATACATTGGGTTTTCTATTTCTTAAGATGTTGTTGTTATCGTTGTTTTGATGATGAAATTCCAAACATATCTTAAGATAGACTTGGTTGATGTTGCTGTTGCTTTGGCTGAGATTTATACGGTCACCTTGGAAGATTTCTTTTCTTTGAATGTGTCATCTTCACAAATTCTTCAACTACTTTCTCCCCATTGCTATCTGGCTTGAAACAATTTTCTCCAAGAAGATATTAAAAGAGTTGAGAGCAGCCTGAAAGTCTGTTTTATGGCTAATGAGTTGTGGAGAAATTTCTTCTTCCATTTGCTTCTTGCCTTTGGCATATAAGAACTCCAGATCATTTAGCTACGATAGTAGAAGATGATGACAACAAGTAAGGTGTGCGATTTGATCACATCCTTGGCATGTGAATTGTTGGAAACACTACAACAAGGCTCTGAAGTCCGTTGTTGATAGTGTGGCCATCAATTTAGCTTTCATATTAATGATCTTTGGATAGATTTTGTTCAGATACCTTGCACTATAGTTAATATCCTTTGCATCGAGTTTTCCAGTTGAGGTCAAGGAGTCCACACAAGATAGCAACTCCTCCAGCATACCCTTGAGAATATTAAGTTTTCCATGAATGGTCATATTCATTTTATGGCAGCATGATTCCATTGGAGAAGGGCAAGGAAAAAGAAACTCTAGAAATAGTTGGCCCATGGATTCACAAAAAAACATTTGAGAATCAGCAATTTTTGTTGTAGTGTGATCTTTGATCTTGTGGCTAATGTCTTCAAACTAGGAGCTGATGGAGTATAGATTTGGCACTGGTGCTTTGTCCAACTTCTTGGAGATTTCATTTAGTAGGTTTACCATGGAGTCTTACTTATTATCATGCATTAACAAAATTTTTCT
This sequence comes from Euphorbia schlechtendalii, assembly GCA_949673415.1. Classification (NCBI taxonomy): domain Eukaryota; kingdom Viridiplantae; phylum Streptophyta; class Magnoliopsida; order Malpighiales; family Euphorbiaceae; genus Euphorbia; species Euphorbia schlechtendalii. The sequence goes on along the minus strand of CATIWQ010145789.1, from coordinate 33,879 downwards.
AGAGTCTCTAGCAACTTTACAATACTATGCCCAATGTCCTTTGTCATTTCTACCAACTTTAAAACATTTACGATCTTGCGATCGATCAATGTTTTTATTTTGACCTGCTCCTGTCCAAGCTCATATATCTGTGTCACTTGAGTTTCCATGCTGTAACTCAATTGGCTTAGCTGCTTAGTGGCAGCATCGATACTACCCTTTATCTTTCCCGCTACAGCATTAGTCATAGTAGCAGACGTGGGGATAGACATGATTGCTGCCCCAAGATGGGCTGCAGAATCTGTTAACCTGGTCAGGATTAGCGCCATCTTATCCACCAAGCTTTTGGCACTCTCTTTTCCCAAAAGATTTTGAATAACAAACAAGCTACTCTAGATCTTCTCAAACTCCTAGAAGTAGACTGATTCGTTGGGCACACTTGTGTATTGTTCGAATTTAGGCAATTTTTCCTTAGGCTTGGAGGATAATTCAATCAATTCTTTAGCAAGTATCAATTTGCTTAGTGATCCATCTAACTCACCATTCATCTTGATTGCAGGGAATTTCTTCCTAGCTACCACTCTGATTTATGCCAAGATAGAAGTATCAGCCAAATCCTCACGGATTGGCTCTGTGTTAGGTGCAGTTGCTTCACTGGTTGTAAAATTGTCTCAGCATTCTGACCACTTGTGTATCCTTGCTAAGAGTAGAACTTAGCATTAGGAACTTCCCTAACTAGAGGGGTTAGAGGGGTAGAAACTGAGTTTGAAGAAGGGGTAGGTTCAAAAGAATTTACAGTTGGAGAAATAGAGGGAATGGTTTTCTTTAGTGGAATCAAAGTTACAAGGGATGGATAAGATGAAATTTGTGTTTGAGTTTGTACAGGATAAGAGAGTTATTTTAGAGAAGGGTTAGGAGAAAAAGAATCATAGCTTTTTGTAGGAGAAGAAATATGAATGGGATAATGTTGGTTATTGACAGGGGATGAAGGAATATGAATGGGAGAATTTATAGTATTTGAAGGAGGAGGAGAATTTACAGTTTGTGTTACAATGTCTACATGAGTAGATGTTGGGGGTTATGGAGAATATATAGGAGAAGAAGTGATTTGGGGATTTACAGGAGAAATGGGGGTAGGATTTAAAGGAACCTCTTGGTTAGTTGTTTGGTCCATAGATGGACCAGCTTGAGGTTGCTCAAACTGAGTAGAGGGTTCCTTAGTTTAAGTGAAAGAGGGAAAGGGGATGTTGGGATCAAGAAGATCAGATTCTTCTTGATGTAGAGAAAAAGTTTCCCCAATGTCCTCCTCACTACTCAGCACCTGCACATTCTTTTGCAGGGGGCCTGTTGGTGGTAGAAAGCTTGCACTGAGTACCCTTAACTTTGGTAAAAACTTCTTTAACTTTAGCAACAACATTAGGACTTAAAGAGTCCTCATCTTTAGACTTCTTAGCCTCACATTTCTCCTTAGTTTCTTTTGACAATACCATTTTACACTTTCTTTGGCACAGGGACTCATCAACTGCAATCGCATCTTCTTTTTCCTTTGCCTCCTACTCTGCATGAAGTTTGGCCTTCGCTTCTCTTTGTGTGCAGGTCTTAGCCTTCATTTACCTTCACAGGGGCTGAATAGGGATCTCATTAGTTTTGGATTTCGTAGGGCTCTTCCCCTTAGCCTTAGAGGAAGCAGCCTTCTTCTTGGGAGAGGAGGCGGTGGTGGTGACTGTTTGCCACTTTTCTACTGATAATATAAAAGTTCTAAATGTGAATAGGTGTTGTCAATACCGCTTATCAAATAGAAAAATGATGATAACTGCAAGTATACGGTTGCGATGTAATTTTAAAAATATCGAATCCACAGGGAAGGAATTCGGTTCTAAGGATCAACTAGAGTTATGGGATGAAAGAAAATAAAGTGAATTGATGGTTTTGAATGGCAAATTGATGAATAGATAGATGCATGAACATATTAGATGCAAAGCATATAGATATTTCCTCAGAACAAGTGTAGTAGAGTGAAATATGTAAAATAATCAAGAATGTTTTAAGCACTAGATAACTTTAACAAACTTGGTTCTAGACACCCAAATATCATATAATTCACCACAGAGCAACACATGAAATGACTTTTCTAAATCTAGGGTAAACGAAATATGACACTTATAAAAGCTTGGACAACAACAATACTATGCTTAGTACGGGTCACTTTCACATAGCCATATTTAGCAAGTTACCACTCCAAAAATGTTGTCTCACTAAACAGTGTTAGAATCATAGATCTAGTGATTATACACAATCTTGTTAACCCAAAAATCACTCTTAAAGAACTCAAAATCGTATAACTTTATTAATATAAAAGATGTAAGATGAAATACTCGTTATGACACATAGACAAATCATAAAATTTGAATTAGAAAGTATAAGTAGAAAACAAAGTAAAGTTGTAAGGTATGTAAGTGAAAGCTAAAGTTGATCAAACTGTATCCACTCTTTAATGGGAGTCATCAATTCTCACAATTACTAAGTCTACTTTGAATTCAATCTCGAATCGTACAGAACCTTCACTAGGATGCTATTCTTTGTGAATATCGAATAAATGAATGTTGAAGAATAGAAACTTTTTATTGATAAGTACTTTATAATTACACTCATGCAACAATCTCTTGAATATGTGGAGAAATCTAGTGATCGAAATAAGAGTCGAATCACTTATACATTTTTCTCTCTAACACTTTGAACTAGTGAAATCTATATCTTTCAATCTCTATCTATTTCCATCGTCTATAACATCCTTCACATGTCCATTCTCCATCTTCGAAAATGGTTGATTTGAACCCTATTTATAGAGTGCGAAGGGTTGCGCCTATCCAAATGAAGATTCGTGTCCATTGGTGAAGGGTTTCACTTCATTGTGATTGGATTCAAGAATTCATCCTTATCTTCAGTTGATAAGAACCTTTTCATGGCTTCATTGTCCCTAAAAGGTGTCTTTTCATTTGATAGTTTATGGTAGTTCATCATTCTTATCCAGAGGTTGGAAGTTGAGAAGAGTTATCTAAAGCCGTCATAAGTCACGAGTGTGACATACATATCACGATCATGAATACAAGTTGGTAACTTTCAGCTTGTGAAGAATGACAAGTCATCACAATAGATAGTCACGAGCATGATTTTTCCAATCGCGAACAGGAATCACGATTGTGACATGTGCTTTTCTTCATGGTTCTTCTTTGCAACTTTTCCGATCTGTGACAACTTCGATCCTAAGCCAATTCCTTGTATTCCATGCATCTTTTTACACCTTTTTCACTCTTTTTGCATAGAATTCCATCTTTGATCATTTCACTCCCAAGATTCACCTAGGTTCTACACTTGCATAAAAAAACTACATACCACGTGAAATCTTTTATATGAAGTATAAAATGACTCTAAACCATATCATTTTATGATTGAAAATATCAAGACAATAAGTGTAATTATACACTTATCAGTGAATTGCTCTAGGATGCTTGATGTGGATAGTTTGTCTGAATCATCACTATCCTCAAAGTCTACCATGAAGCCATCTTCTTCCTCCTTTGGGATGTCCACTAGTACTATTGTTGATACACACTTAAGCTTGTACTTTTTTTATACCTTGTTGTACCTAGTATGTACCTGGTTGTGAACAGTTTGTTGAAGTGAGACATGTCAAATCTCTTCTTCACATGCAAAACTATATCACCAGACTCCCCCAAAAACTGAGCGATATCCACTTTCGCTGTCCTCATCAATTCGGTTATGAGGTAACCATAATGATAAATAGTAAATTTGTGAAGAATCACCACTGGCCAATTAAGCTTTTTACCCTCTACCATATGGTAGACCACAAACCTATCAAAGTAGGTGTAGCTAGTAATAGACCCAGTTTTTGGTAATAATAGCTTCACCACCAGCTCATGGCAAGCTCTAGCGGTCTAGCTCATTCTGCTTGTTGCAATCTCCCCTGACACATAGTTAGAGGGGAACTCCCAATCCTTTTGAATGACTATAGCATCCTCATTACTAGTCATGTGGAGCTGAGTGCCTCTATTAGGCCTGTTGAGAATGCTCCCTATCAGCCTCGAGCAAATAAGAGTTGATTTGCGTCCAAACTCCATCATCAGCACATCATTAATTCCCTGAATGGTGGAAGTTTGGAGTAGAATGTGTTGATGAGTCCTATGATGGCTAGTCCTTCCATCTTTAGGAAAGAGCTGAGGTGTTGCTGCTTAATAATTATGTGCATGATCTTGTTCTTCAGTAACCCCTCATAGTCCACCTCGTAAATAGAACCTAATTCAAGATTATCACCCCAATCTACCATAGTGAAAAGAGTGCCTTCTTCTAGGGTTAACTTTTTAGTCTTTCCCTCAGCGTTCACTATGATTTTCAAGGAGGTGGTGGTATGAAGATGGAAGGTTGTTCGTGTAATCACCATTTGAGAGATATTTGAAGGTATTTAAAAGAGAAGAGAAAATTAGGGTTCAATTGCTTTAGGATTCAAAATCGCACAATGCAAGTGAAACTTCTCTCTTTAACTGTTCAACTTATATAAGCAACAGCATCTCTTAGGGGTACGTGGTGCTTTCCTCAATTCATGATTAAAATGAAAGTTGAGAATGGTAAAAGATTAAACACCTAAAGAAAATGGTGAGTTTTGATAAAAAAAATGGTTCAACTTTAAACACACGTCTTTTTGAAAATGTAGAGCTTGAATTTAACTGTGAAACTATTCCTCACGCAGTTACTTAAAAATTTAAACGGTGTTATCCACGTGTCTTCTCAAGGCAAATCTTCAACACTTAGCCAAAATTTTGAGAATTTCATTTTCCTTCTTCTTCTTCAACACGGATTTACCATACCAATTAAATGCCTTATAACACTGAATTATTCCTTTGGCAATGGTTTGGTGAAGATATCAATACTCTATTCCTTTGAAGGGACATACTCCAGCTTAACATCTCCTTGTAGCACATGATCCCTAATGAAGTGATGTCTGATATAACATGCTTCATCTTACCATGCTTAATTGGATTTTTAGATAGGTCAATTACGCTCTTGTCATCACATATAACTTCGAGACAATTTGACTTTATACCATAATCAACCATTTGCTGCTTAATCCATAGCAGTTGTGTTATGCAACTTCCTACGACCATGTACTCAGCTTCTATTGTACTTAGCATGACAGAGGTTTTCTTCTTACTATACCACGAGACAAGACACTCTCCAAGGAAATGACATCCTCTTATTGTACATTTCCTATCGAGCTTGTCTCTACCATAATTAACATATATGAATCCCCTAGGAGTGAAATCTTATCTACTAGGATACCACAGACCTGCTTCAATTGGGCCTTGCAAGTACCGAAGAATTCTCTTAATAATAGCTAAATGAGATTCTCTAGGGTCAGCTTGATACCGAGCTATGTAGCATACATCATACTGAATGTTTGGCCTACTAGTGATGTGATAAAGAAGAGAGCCCATGATTCCTCTATAGAATTTGCTATCCACAGGTTTTCCAGCTTCATCTTTATTTGGATAGTATTAATAGCCATGGGAGTGGACTTTGCCTTTGAATGTTCCATGTCAAACCTCTTCAGGACTTCTCTGGCATACTTAGCTTCGCTGATGAAAATTCCATCTTCAATCTTCTTGATTTGAAGACCAAGAAAGAAATTTTGCTCTCCCATCATAGACATTTCACATTCGCTCTTCATTTGCTTATTGAACTCCTTGCATAGCTTCTCATCAGTTACTCCAAATATGATATCATCAACATATATCTGGACTAGAAACACATCTTCCTTTCTTTGCTTGATAAATAGAGTTGTATCTTCCTTCCCTCTTTCATAGACTTTACTGATCAAGAAATTTGTCAGCCTCTCATACCAAGCTCTAGGAGCCTGCTTCAATCCATAGAGAGCCTTCTTCAGTTTAAAACATCCTCAAGATTTTTCGGATCTTCAAAGCTTAGAGGCTAATGAACATAGACTTCTTCTTGAATGAATCCATTCAGGAATGCACTCTTGACATCCATTTGAAACAATTTGAAGTTCATATGAGATGTGAAAGCACGTAGCATTTTAATAGCTTCAAGACGGGCAACTGGAGCATAAGTCTCATCATAATCGATGCCTTCTTGCTGATTGTAGCCTTGAGAAACAAGCCTGGCTTTATTCCTTACAACAGAGCCATCATTATTTGGCTTGTTCTTGAATACCCATTTTGTTCCGATGATAGATTTCACTTTCGACTTTGGAACTAGATCCAAAACATCATTGCGCTTGAACTAATCCAACTCCTCTTGCATTGCAATCATCCAATAATCATCACCTTGTGCATCTTCAAACATCTTGGATTCGATCAATGAAATGAAGGCCGGATGACTCATCATCCTATTGAGTTGACCTCGCATCATCACCGGATTATGAAAATCCTCAACTGTGCTATCTAGCGGATGGTTTTGATGAACTCTAATCTCTCTCGGTAGACTCGGATAAACTACTAGAGGATCGACAATGGGTTATTGAGGTGGAGGTTGATCTTCACCATCATTGAAGTTGATAAAAAGATCCTCATCTTCTTTGACTTCCTTAGTAGGGGGCTCTTGTGCTAAGTTGGGAAGCATAGAGAGTGGCATGCTGAGTTAATTCGCTTTCTAGGGTACTCCATCTTTATCAGATGAACGTCTATCTGCATTGTTAGTTTCATCGAAATCCACATGTATAGACTCCTCTAATAGGCCAGTTCTTTTGATATATATTCTATATACCCTACTGTTAGTTGAGTGTCCTAAAAGGATACCTTCATCAAACTTAGGATCAAACTTTCCTAGTTTCTTTTTGGTGTTAAGAATAAAGCATCTACAGCCAAAAGATTTGAGATGACCAATCTTAGGCTTGCCCCCTCGCTAAAGTTCATAGGGAGTCTTATCAAGAATTGGGTGAATTAATACTCGATTCAAGATATAACAAGTTGTGTTAACAACTTCTCCCCAAAAGTACTTTGGTAGATTGTTATCACTCATCAAGGATCGAGCCATTTCAACAATGGTTCTATTCTTCCTTTCTACATCCCCATTTTGTTGAGGGGTATAAGGAGAAGAGAAGTTGTGGTCAATACCATGCACTGAACAAAATTCTTCAAAATTGAAGTTCTTGAATTCACATCCATGATCTCTTCGTATTCTAATGATTTTAGTTCCTATTTCATTCATTATCCGGTTACTAAGCTTGACAAAAGATTCATATACTTCAACTTTGCTACTCAGATAGACTACCCAAGTGAATCTCATGAAGTCATCCACAACCACCAACGAAAATCTCTTACCACCCATGCTCATTGACTGAACTAGGCCAAAACGATCTAGGTAGAGGAGCTCCAACATTTGCTTAGTTAGTACGTGATTAATTGAGTTAAAAAATTTCTTAACTTACTTACCTAGCTGGCAAGCTAAGCATAATTTATCCTTCTCAAAGCTGATGCGAGGTAAACCCACAACAAATTGCTTTTTAGCTAGTTTGGATAGAATGATCATATTTATATAACCCAACCTTGTATGCCAAAGCCACTAATTATCCTCCTTAGATACAAGACAAAAGTAAGTGAATCCAGGGGATAAATCGATCATATACACATTATTGATTCTAGGAGTAAAGAGAATAGTAGAATTAGTCCTACAGTCAATTACTGAACATCCTCCTGAGTTGAATGTAACCTTTCTGCCTTTGTCACAAAGCTGGGTAACACTAAGCAAGTTGAACTTCAGACCTTGGACTAGAGAAACCTCTTCGATTGAAGGAGAGACACCGACAGTTCCACAACCCACAATCTTGCCTTTTTGGTTATCTCCGAAGCTGACACCTCCATTTCTTTTGCACTCCAATGAGATGAACTCTTTTCATCTCCTGTCATATGCCTTAATCATCCGCTATCCAAATAGCACATTCTAGCATTAACAACGGATCTATGGCTCACCTGCAAAACAGTTACGTTTTCTCAAGTACCCGTGCTTTTGAGCTGGGCCTTCCCTTGTTAGTAGTGCTTAAATTTGACTAGTCGTACTCATCATAATAACCATTTTTATACCTACACATTACTTTAGCATGTCCAACTTTTCCACAAAAACCACACGCAGTTTTTTCTTTGGGCTGGTTCGCTTTCTTCTTTTTAAAGGAATTCTTCCTCTTAGAATTGCGAGTTTGGTTACTTGGAGGTTGATTGTTGGTTGGAGGAGGATCCTGCTTCTTCTTCAAAGCTGTTACCTCAACAGTCAACTCATCTAATTGCTTAGTGAGCTTGCAGTATGAACAGTCTTGATTCTCAACATTATCTTAAAGAAAGAGGATATCAAGAGATAAGGAAGCGACAGTGTCTTCCAAATCTTCACATCCTCACTAGCTCTTTGATATTTTTCATTAACTTATTAGTCAATTTCATAACATCAAAAAGAGTCCGGGTGAATTCTTCCATAGATAAAGGGAATTTCAGAATGTACCTCAACTTGGGGAGCTTTTCCCTTATTTTGTTTAGCTTCAAAGTCAGTAGTGGATAGATCTCTACCAGAGGTAGATGCTAAGCCTTCGCCCCTTTAATTCTCAATAGCTATGAGATAGAGGTTTACTAAATTAGTTGCTTCCTCATCGGATGATGAGGATTCTTCTAAGTCGCTCTAGGTGGTAGCAAGGTCTTCATTCTTCTTATTGAACCTCTTCTTGAATCTATCCTTCTTCGCCTTTGGACAGCTGGATTGGATATGGCCTTTCTCTTCATAGTCAAAGCATTTGATATCTTTACTATGCTCCTTCTTATGTCCTTCTTAAACTCCATGCCGAAGCTTAGTTGACTTGGTTTTAGCGAGAAACTTCTTCTTGTTGAACTTCTTATCCTTCTTCTGAAGCGTTTGAATCGCATGGTCAAAAGGGCCATTTACTCGTCCGAGTCGTAGCTAGTGAACTCCTCCGATGAATCAGCTTTTAGGTCAATGGCTTTTCCCTCTCTATCCTTGCCTCGAATCCTCTTGGAGTCATCAAAATATTTCTTCAAATACATCTCACGGGTAAGCAAGGTTCCTATCAGCTCATCATAGCTATAGGTCTTCAAATCATGAGCCTCATCAATAGCTCTATGGGTGTTCATAGGTTGGTTCGGTTGAATAACCGAACTGAACTAAATAAACCAACAACCATATAGTTAAAAAAATAAAACCGAAACCGAACCGAACTAATGTATTAGGTTCGGTTATTTTGATTTTGTTTTGTTTATTTTTCCTATTATTTATCTTTACTAATTCTTACTAGAATATTTTGTTATGCACATTAATTTACTCTATTTTTTAAAAAAAATTTATAAATTAAATTAAAAATAAGATTTTTCCGACTTGTTAGTAAGTACTAGACTTGTAAAATTATAATAAAACAAGCTAACATCCATTATTACTAAGTAAATTTCAACTAATGAGAAACAGAATTTTTTGCAGGATCAATAATATGTTAAATGCCCTTACATAATGTTTAGCATTGCTATTGCAAGTGGGCATGGAGATTGAGGCAGTTTCGGTATAGATTTTATTGGTATTATATATTGTTTAATTGTTAGGTAAAAAAATGATATTATAATTTATAAAAAATTAATTTCTCAAAAATATTTTCATTAATCAGTTAGTTCGGTTATATCGGTTTATTATTAACAAAAATCGAACCGACCAAATTCACCGAAAATCTATAAAATCAATAACCGACACCAAACCATTTAGACCGAATAACCGAACTGAAAAACCTAATTACATCAGTTCGATCAATTATTTCGGTTTGGTTCAATTTTTTAACACCCCTAAATAGTGCTCTTCTTGGAACCCCACTCTAAGGTAAGAGTACACAGAATCTTTTTCACCAGCTCTTCCTCGATGAACTCCTTCCCAAGCCTCTTCAGTTCATTAACAATGTTAACAAACTTGGTATTCATGTTTTGAATACCCTCATCGGCTCTCATTAAGAACATCTCATACTCCCTCAACATGAGGTTGATCTTGACTCCTTTACTTTATCCATCCCTTCATAGGTAATTTTTAGCTTTTTCCAGATCTCTATGCTATCTCGCATCTTGAGACCTTGTTAAACTTAGTAAGATCAAGTGCACAATGTAAACGGTTAATCCCTACGGCATTCTCTTTGAGAAACCACAGGTCAGTGTCATCGTAGACTTCTAGATCTACTGGGACATAAATTTCGTTCCTCATAACCGTGGGACTCTAGGGCCAAGCTCGATCGCAAGCCAAGCCTGCATGCTTTATGACTAAATAAAATTTTTCATGCGGTTTTTCTAGAATGTGTAATGATTACCATCAAAGAGAGGTGGTTTGGTCACTAACATTCCCTCCTCGAGGAGAACTTCCTGATCGAAGTTAGAGCTGTAGTTGTTGTAAGCCATTTATGGATCAAAACTCAATGACAATTAGTTAATAAGTTGAGCACTTATTTTGATACCACTTATTGGTCCTTAGACAGCTTATAAATGAAAGCAAAGGGGGGTGAATGCGCTTCTTGGTTACTTTTAAGATTTATAAAAAGTTTTGAACCAAGATAAGTTTTAAAGACATGCTGAAATATGCGATGTTGAATGCTTTAAAACTTATAAACTACTCAGCTATGCTAGACAGTTTATCCTCAATTCCTTACTGAGTTCCTACTCCGCACGAATTGGTTTTTTCAAATGAAAATGATTTATGACAGAAAGAATGTTGGATGATAAAGATAGGATAGCAAAAGTAAGAATGTCAACACCTGGTTTTATCCTGGTTTAGCCCTAAGCCTACCTCCAGTCCCCGGATACCCTCTCCGAGCTTAAATCCACTAGTTGATCTTTCCTTACTTAGGTGGAGTAGCCTTTACAATAGTTAGAATGATTTTACAGAAAGTACCTTGCTTTCTAACTACCACTCAACATAGTTTGGGTACCCTTCCCAAGCTGTCACTCAAAGATGAATAAGAATTACGAACTGGATTCAACTTATAAACTATTGAATCCTTACAATGTTAATCTACTAAGTGATTCTCGCTATTACAAACAAATGTGAAAATGGATTGTTTGCTAATTGCTTGAAAGGGAATTTCTTCTAAGCTAGAAGAATTTTTGCTATGATTTAGCTCTTAAGAAATTCAAGGTGATTCACCAAGTTTGAATGTCTGCTTCTGTCTTCTATTTATACATGAAGCTTTGTAAAGTAGCCATTGTAAACTCTTCAGGCTCACTAATCTTCAATTTCTCTTCTCTTCATATCTTTCGAATCTTCCCATTGGAGACAGATTCCAGGATGTTAAGAGATAGAAATTTGAACATTGGGACGTGATATTATTCCGTTGAAAAAATCTCAATTTTCTTTAAGCAAATTGGTTTGAAAGAGGCACGCAAGAATGCAACATGGAATCTTCAGATTGGTTGACATTGCTGACGTTGGCATAGTCACACCGAGATACTGAGAAATAGTGCATATCAAAGAATTCCTTTGCCTTGGACTTTAGTGAAGGATTTTTGACATTTCGTACTGACACTTTTTATCTTGTGGGGACCAGTTGAATTCTTCTTTAATTTCAACGCTTTTTGACTTGAAAAGCATCCAAAGAATATTCTTTCTCTCATAGAATACATTAAATGCATGTGTGTCATTCGATTCTCAAAGTGTCAAAAGAAACTGCTTTTAATTAATAAAAGCCAAACTCAGTACATGCTGAGTAGATATTTACTTAAGCTCTGTATTACTCAGCACAACTTAGCTTTTCCTACTTTAAGCCATAATTTAATTAATGACTCAACAAAACTGAGTTGTTTTTCCTTAAACAAAGCTCAAGTCAGCTTCATTAATTAAGAGTCTACTAAGTACTCTATTAAATTCACTAGCCTATTCAATTTGCTATTTCCTATATTTTTAAGTTATGTGAACTTGGGCTCTACAAAAACACCCAACATGCAATTAATCTCTTAACCTTTTGATAACCATATACCAACAAATAAGATTCAATAGCAAAATTAAGATTAAGTTTTGATGATTTAAATCCTACTAAATTAATCACCTAATGTGAAATAACTCGATATACTCAATTACAACTATGGATTCCAACAACCTATTTGTTACTACAAATCAATTACAAAAACATCAACGAGCTTACAAAAGAATAATAATATATCAAATAGGTGAAAATCTCAAGGAGCTCTACTTGAATCATCAACCTTAATGATAATAACAAAACTAAATCAGATAGTAGATTGAGAATTGAAGTGAATGAACAATAAAAACAAGTCTCAAAATCCAACAACAACTTTGAATTTCACTTCAATAAAGATTATAAGTTTAGCTACTCATAATTGGAGAAAATAAGGTCAAAATAATAATTAAAAGCTTGAAGAAAATAGAACAACGTTTAGCTGAGAGTTGCAACCCATAAAACTAAAACATCTCACATTCCCCTCTTATTCTAACATAAATAATTGAATAAATCCTAATTAGGAATAAGCTCCTAATTAAAATATAATTCTAATTACTAACTAAATAAGAAATAGAAGTGGAAAAGATGTATATAAAAGGGAAATAACAATATCCTAATTAGATGCTACTCTTTCAGATGTCTTTGAATTCCCGAATAGATAAAAACTGGAAAGATGACATAGAATGAACTTTTAGCAGATGAAGTGCTTTTCTACACCATAAAATTTGAGTCTTATCCCTTAGGTTTCCAAAACATCCTAAATCACTTCGTATTCGACATCACATGAGGCAATTATGACCGAAATATGAATAGTTGACCAAAATAATCCAAAATCGACTTAAAACCAGATTTTTCATTTAAATTTCCATCTAGCATCCGAAATACCTACAATATGACATTAGTTTAAAAAATAGTAGCATCCATACATAAGAACACATACAAAATGACATGAGTAACATGCAAATATAACACCTTATCAATGTGCTTATTATTTTAGGAATACCTTTCCTAGCTTCTAGAAGATCTTTGATTGATGTCCATAAAGCTTATTTTGAAAATTCATGATGAAAAAGTTTTTTTTAATATGTAGGAAACTATAAGATCTTCTTCTAAAAATGACAACTGCTATTTTTTGGATGTTACAAATGCACAATTGAATTCTTATTTTCTTTAATGAGCTTGATGATAAGGACTTCTCCATGAAGAAAATTGAAACTGAAATGAATGCCCAAAAACCTTGCTAGAAGGATTAGATATTATACAAGATCTTCCCAAGGATAAAACTATTGAAACAAAACCATCTTTTGAGCTGAAACCTTGGCCCTGAAATGTTAAATATGAGGTTAGGGAAGTCTCAACAACACAAAAAATGGATGTGAAGATTTAAATTTATATAGTTTCGAGAACTTGATCACCTACAAAGAAAAACCTAAAGAGTTGCATGATAAAGAAAACAAGTTCAAGATCTTTCATTGTGTTCAACAAGTTATATTTTTTACTATATGGACCGATCTATATTTTGTTGTGCAAGTTCAACCTAATGATGGTGTAGAGATCTCTAATTAAAGAGGCAATATCTTTAATGTCAATGGAAAATGACTTGAACTTCACTTATCAAAAGGAAAATTTGAGTTGGTCGAAGAAACCTTCCTCCTTAAACTATCTTGACAAGATCTTATGAAGTGTTTCTCCCTTCATGCATTAAGTGAACCAAATTTTAGAGAAGAGTGAACAAGGTCTTCCCAGTATTTGTTCAAATCCTTACTCAACTTATAAGTGCGTGAAAATCATTTCTTCTATCTGTCTCTCTCTCCCAAATAATGAATGGAACACTTTTCAGTTACTCTCTCTCTTGACTTGATTGGAATAGGATTTTCTTGTCTCCTTGTGTTGCATTCTCTTTACTTTGAGAACATAGCAAATGTTCATTATAGGGAAGGGGTAGAGACCTTGTTGAATGATTAAGATCTTGATATGTTTAACTGTTACTATTGATCACTTAAGTTCATGCATGAAATTAACCAAATATTATTTTTTGCCTATCTTTATCCCTATTTGAACTTGTTTGTTTCTTGTAATTTTCTCAAGCACTTAGTTTATCAGCATGCTTTAAAACAAATTTTGAGAGTTTGATTAAGGTGGAATATGATAGTTGAATGTAAAGATGAATAATTTAGTTTAAAACCTATCAAGAACTTGGTAGCATTAATCTTGTTAAGCATGATTTATGTAGGAAAATTTTTAAGCTTTACTTCAATTGAGTTTAGATCGAATGCAAACCTTTTTAGAAAGAATTTGAGCCTTCATTCTATGGATTTATCAATTATTATTCTCTTGAGTGGGCAACATCTTGTCACATTGGACAAAACTTGCTGTGAGAAATACATGTAATTCTTTCATATGGTCATGTGTTAGTCTTGTTGAGACTACGTTGATGTAAAAAACTTGTATTAGAAGATTAAGGCTTTGAGTTTTACCCTCTCTAGCAAAAAATCCTACCCTCTACATTACCATTAGTTAACCCCCCTTTGAGCTCTAAGCCCTTTCTTTCAAACACACGCAACATTAGCGTTAACCCTTCACTCTGATTCTACTAAAGTAACACCCTTGAGATCTTACTGTATGAATTCTTCATCAAATTCTTTAGCAACTATTTCAATGGATCAAGAACTCCCCATTTAGAAATTATTTAAAGAGAATAATTCAATTTCAAAAGTTCAATTTAGTTAGTCCAATCTTGTTATCTATTTTGTAATTTTTATATTTTATATTTTTTCTGAAAAAGTAAACAAAATAGAATATTAAAAAGTACAAAAATCAATGTATTCAAAGTAAAAAATAAAAAAGTTCAATTTAATTAGTGCAATATCTATCTCTCTTTTGTTGTATTCTCGTAAATTTTTGTAAAAAGTAATTGTGTAGATGAAAAAAGCATTTTTAGATTGCTTGTGCAAAGAAAGTAAAAGATTTTGTGAACTTCTCTGTACTTCAAAAGAAATATCTAATATTTATCAAGAACTTGGCACGTCTCAAGGAAAAGCTTTGTGTGCTCTAATTATCCTCCATTATATGATCTTTATTCACACATTTTTACCCTCCCTTTACCTACCTTGATCCCTTAGCCATGTTACAATCCCTAAACACATCAAGACAATACAACATATCTTTTCATTGTGATTAAGACTAGATAGAATGATGAGCTTATGATATACTTATGATTTGATCTCTTGAATGAGGGTCTATTTTAAATTTTCCCAAGCACTGAGTGTTACTGAATCCTTGTGAGACATTTTGATGTTTGTCACCTAATTGAAGTAATAAATTTAATTTTCCTAAGTTGCATGCTTAATTTAGTATTACATGATTGAAATGTTAAGGTCATGCTTTGTTTTGAACTATTTCATGAACTTGTATTTGACTGTTAGATTTTCCAAATGATTAAGCTTTTGAATTATGTTTTTAGCTTTGTTGAAACTCTTTCTATTAAGAGGATTTCTTGAGAGAAAACAATGTTCAAGTATGCGGATATTTGATGCATGAAAAATATACTAATTAATTCATGCATATCATAGATTAAATGTGAAAGGCGATTGATGTGATGTTTGTCAAAGAGAAAGAGAGAGTAAGTCAATCAAGAAAAGTCAACATTTTGATATCCACATTTGTTGTCATCATTACTTAATGGTTTATTTTATTATATTTTATCTTTTACCTAATTTGTAATATTAAAAATATCTAGATATTTAATTCTCTTTTTGTAACTTGGGGCATATATTTATTGATCCTTTTCCTTTCATTATGCCATAGATGGTCTGTTGCAACCAAAATGGCTGGTGTTGCACTGAAGTGTAGCGATTTTTGAAGGAAAAAAATGATTTTTTGAAACACATTATAAAAAGTGTTGCATTAGATATGTTTGTAAATTAAATACACTTTCATCGCAACACTCTAAGTTTAACCATTGCGAAAAACGTAGTGAATTGTAAAAAGGTAAGCGGCGGGAATTGTCCCACTTAATATTAGACGGAAAATGGTAATAAAGAAAATTAAAAATAAAAGTAATTGCTTGCTAAAATTTCACACATTTCTCTCTCTCTCTTCGTTTCTTACTCTATCATTCTCTTAATATCCCCAAATTTCAAATCCCTACTTCACCATTATCTCTTCTTCTTCATCATCCAATTCTTGGCTATAACTTCAGATTATAATCTTTTTCAGGCTGCTACAAATCTGGGCTTTAGCTGCCATTTTGCTTTTGGCCTTTTGGTCTATGCTCACCGGCCCCTCAAGGGAGATTTTTGTTTGATTGTTTTCTTTATAGGATGGTTCGACGTAGCGAGGAGCTCGATGTCACAACCTGGATCGAACTCTAGCACCTTCGTTGAGCTGTTGGGGGATGTTGATGCCTTGATTCTTGAGGAGTTGTTGCTGACTTTTAAAAGGTTTGAATTGATTTATGGTTCACCATTTCAATCTTAAAAATCCATTGGTTATCAGATAATTATGATACTTTTAATCTCATAGTGAATTGATTAGTGTGTCTTGGTGTTCATTGTTTCAATTGTTTGTTGATACGTCTAGGAGTTGCTTTAAAATTAGTAGCTTGTCAATTTATTTTAATAGCATTTAGATTGGAGTAAATGAGATTCATTTGGTTATGGAGGGGCTGATATATCATATTTTGTTATCTAGTAAAGTTATGAGATTTTAAAATTTGTGCAACTAAAAGAGGTGGTTTTAGGAAATAATTGCTCTAGCTATGTTTCAACAAAATATGAATATGTCTTACTATGAAATGAACTAATATGAGATTCTGCTTCTTATCTATGGATTTGTATGCTATTATGTTCCTATTTCAAGCTTATTGTATTCTATTGGACTTGATGTTTGAGTAAGTATACTTTTTCTATTTTTATTTAAAGTTTTTATGATAATTTATAGGAGATTTGATTGGCCCTGTGTATCTGTCTTCTTTATGAAGATTGACTCCATACACTAAATCTATATTAGAATGTGTAACCATAGATACTAAGCTACATAGAAGCCTCAGTTTTTTTATATGTTTCCATTTGGTGAGTGCTAAATCCTTTCCATTTGGATCCTAGATTGGAATCCTCGTTTTTTAGAGCATTTTTCCATCTAATGAGACACGTGAGTTTTCTTATACCCAATTTTTGCTTCTGATTACCTTGCATTCTCATAAACTCATTTAGCTCCTAAAGCTACAACTGTTAATTGTAAGCCCTCTTTGAAATGTATATAATTTGTATCCAATTTGGCTAGTTGCAGTAGTCATGGTTGAGGCTGACAAAGAAATAGTGGAAGAAAATTATAGTTTATGGAGAATAGAAAATGGAGTTGCTAAAGGCTTAACCGAGTTTCTGAAAGGTGCTTCTTTTCCTTCTTCTCATGTATTCTACTAGCAATGCCATCTAGTTGGCTACCTTAGACCTTAGTTTACCCTGTCCATTAACTTTTTATTTTGAAACTTACACTATTTAGGTGAGGTAATTGCGATCAAGTATAACCTTGTTGGTTTGAATGCAATAAGCTTTGACAAAGGATGCTACGTGGGGTAGGAGCTTATTGCTTGCACTCACCACAAGGGAGTAATTCTCAAGAGTTTACTTCCATTAGTGTTTCTTAATGATAATAGAAAAGGTGATCTTTATGTATTCATTTGTAATTAAATCTGTATATAATCAATTATTTCAATGTTAATGTCTTATATTACTCTAATTTAGAGATTGTGCAAAAAGTTACACCCGGCTCAGAAGTTAATGACACTACATCTTCGAAGAATGTTGGTATTGTGACAATGGTAATGGGATGTTGAGGTCTAGGTGTTGGTGATTGGATGACACATTTAAGGGGTAAGGTTTATTAGGTGTATAAGGACAAGTGGATGTAAAGGTTGAGGCGATTTGGCCAAAATGGTGACCTACAGAATGGTTTCCAGAGCATGAACATCATAGTACGGTTGCTTAGGCTTTCAGAGTATAGTTTTAAAAGACTAAAGTGGGTATAAAACTACAGAACTAGATGGTATAGCTGACCTAGGAAATTATACCTATGGTAGTTTGAAATTTACCATATATGCTTTTCTGCTGTTTGCATATATTCTAAATATCCTTCATCTTTAGAGTTCCATATAAGATCTAATTAGCAAATGGCATATCATATTATTACAATAATTCTATTTTTCCTATAATGTTGCAGTATTACGTATAATCAGTATCTGGATTAATGGAAGGCGTCCTTACTTCCCGAAATTATGCTGGAGGCTTTGCATTAAAGCTAATGGTAACTAGTCTTTACCTAATCATCATACCGTTCATTGTTGCGTTTTTATTATCATGGCTGTGATATTGTATAAACTAGAGAGTATTTATATATATGCTTCGTAGTCATAACATCAGATTTATCAGTAGTGTTATGTTGTTATTAATAGAGGCTAAAGAATTGAAGCTGGTGGCAAAATTAGCAAAAGCATCTGGTCTTAAATTTCCTTTGACATCCCAAGCACTGCACATGTAAATGCCTTGCCTTTGTTTATTAACAACTCTGAATCATTGTTATATATATATACACACACACACACACACACATATATATATATATATAGATTATTCTTTCTACTAATTATGTAGCAATATAAACTCAGTAGATTGATTGCGTTAGATTATCTTCTTAGATCGAAAATTAAGACGATATTTTAAGCTTTATGGCATGGTGATGAAGTGATTATTATTATGTTGGTCGCAGATATACAAAGATGTCGCTCGCAATTTGAATCAGGTTCTTGGGTATGGAAGGAGCTACGAGATTTTTAATCTGTAAATAAGCATATGTTGAAATTGATTGGAAGTAGTTCATTTTGCTAGTTTTTGATTCATAATCTAAAATGATCCTAGAGATTCCAATATTACTTTACGAACAGCAAATTAGATCAAACTATTCACTATTCAATTACTTCTTCAAGTGCATTTTATTACAACTTTATTTTGTCAAATTTTGTGGCCTTTGTCTCGTTATTTCTATTATTGACCTTATAATTAATTATATTTCGATACTGATGTCACTCAACTTCAAATGTCTAGATTTTGTGCTAGAGGGAAGTCTTGGAACACATTTTGCAAGTCTATTAATATTTTTTGTTAATCTTGATCAAGTTTCAGTTTCCATAATGGTAATGATCATATATAATTTATAATGGGCAATGGTATCACGTCTTATTGTTTGTTTGTAGTTGGATATTACTATGGGAAGATCAAATTTCCATATGACTATCCCTTCAAACCTCCTGGAATAGTTTATTTTCATTTAAAATGATTTTTTTTAAAATTTTTTTGCAAATGGACAATAATCCCACCACAGGCAGTGTCAACACTAATGTTGCTGAGAAACAAAGTATAGCAAAAGCTTCTCTTGCTTTCAACTATAACAAGTAAGATTTTTTTTAATCCAAAATCGTTATAAATAAATATTTAAAATATGATTGTTGCGATTCATCAATTGTGTCTTTGATATAAACATCTTCAACGAAGTATTTTATAATTTTTTAGTCATTATTTATCCAAATAAGCAATATCTATGCACTGTCCACTCTTGCAGTGATTCTGGCATTGGTATGACTTGTTAGAAATTAATTGATTGTCTTGGCACAACTACGCAAAGTGGAACTGCTAAATTTCTGAAGGCATTGAAGGTCAACTATCTTTAACTGTTTTATTGTTGGTTCAAGTCCTTTTATTTGGGTTACTTGATGGGCTTATAGGTCTTATGTTCTCTAATAGGATAGCAAGGATGCTGGTGATTACAACAAATTAATTGGTCAATTTGGTATGGAACTCTTCCTCACTTCACTAATGATTCCAAGTTCCTACCCAAAGAAAGACTTAGGAAACAACAAAAGTAGTTGCTTATGGAGATAATAAGTGCAATTTTTCACACGCATGACGAGTAGTTTAAAGTTCAGATGTGTAAAGATCGGTTTGAGAATATTTTGAAAACACTATATACTTTTAATAGTGTTATTTTTAGTTTGTATAGTAATATGTACTTTTTATTCTTGTTCGAATTTGTATACAAATGAATATTATGCATTATGAATTATTTTAAAAAAATAAATTTCAATGCTTTTGAATTATGGCATCAATTAAGTGTTTTTACAAATGTGTTACAATAAGTGCAAAAAGTATTTCAAATGCTACATAAGTGTTTTTAAAAAAGTGTTACGAAAACTAGACATGGTGTTGCATATATGCTAAAAGTGTTATAATAAAAGTGTTGCGAAAAAGTAATAAAAGTGTTACGAAAAAAATTAACGGACGTTAACGTTGACGGTAACGAGTATTTTTTGCAACACAACAGAAGGCGTTACAAGTACTAAAAACGTGTTGCGAAAAGTCACTTGTCGCAATACATTTCTTAGTGTTGCAAAAAAAAATAAATGTGTTGCGAAAATGACTTTTCGCAAGGGAAGCATCACCAATGACTTTTTTCACGGAAAAATGTTGCGACAAGTGCTTTCATAACACTTTTGGCACTTTAGGGAACATTTTTTCGTTGTTGCGACAGACCATCTATTGCATAGTGTTTGTAAAAGGATTTTCAGAACTGAAACTTAAGCTTCACTAATTTAAATTTTAGTTTATTTCTTCATTTTAAGGAGTTAGTAGTTAGTTTCGGGCAAGACCTTCCTCTGGAAGGCAATCTGAGGAGATCTTCCTCTAACATGTATGCTTTTTTAACTTAAAACCTTGTGTTGATTGTGTGCATGGTACTTATTCTTATATGAGTTTATGGCTCGAATTCATACTTAGTTATAGTTAGCATTGACTTAACAAAGACTTAGCTATAACTTAACACATACACACACATTATTCATGAAACCTAATGGAGATTTGTGATGAGACAATGGTTCTATATATAGATGCTTTACTGTAATTATTGTGAATGAACTTTGCTTACGATGAACTTAATGGAAAATTAAGTAAAGTTTAGCTAGAAACCAAGTGATATCAGGTGGAGATCTTGGTGGATTTATGTTAAGATACCTTGGATCTATGTTTTGTTATTGAGTTTGGATGCATCATGTTAGGAAAAAAAAACTTAGGGTGTTGTATCAAAGGTCGAACCCATTATTTTATATTATTGTTAATTCCATAACCGAGTACTTGTTTATGTTACTGCAAACTCTTACTATTTTCACACACCAACTTATAAAATTCACAGACCAACAAACTCTTCGCCTGACTATAAGTAGTCTTTTAGACTTTTTACTTTCTTTGTATGAACACAATCCTTGTGTTTGACTTATTACAACTGACCCTAGTGCACTTTCTAGGAGGTACCATTAGGGCGTAATAGATAATAAGCCTTGCTGAATGTCATTTATTGCTAAATATTACTCCCTCCATTCTTTTTGTAAGAATTTTTAGGATATTCACCAATAAAAAGAAAATTTATTAAATTATCAAGCTGACTAATATATCCTTCATCAAAATTTTCTCTTTTTCTTAAATAACAACTTATAATTATATTAGATTATAATCTTTATCATAAATAATACAAGGGAATTTAGATAAAAATAGATATAAATGTATTAAAATTCTAAAGTGACAAACAAAAAGAAATAATATTAAAAACCTAAAAAATTTTAATTGATTAGACTAATAGTTTTTTTAATTGTTTCATTATCCTTACAATAGTAATAAAGAAAAAACTTCAATGTGGATGTGAACCTGTGACCTTTAGGATCACAGTCGCATGTCTCAAACAACTAGACTATGACTTTTATCACTATTAGAATAATAGGTTGATGCTTAATATGGTTGAAAGTTGAGCAATGAATTTAAAGTTAACGGGGATGACAACATTGATAAGAATCCCTAAATGGTGGTGTGAAGATTACTCAATCTTCGAATCCTTAGTGGATGTGGATAAAATACACTAACTTGATGTATCTAGGTTTTTTAGTTTTAATGTTAGTGACCGTAGACTTTTGATCTCATCTTGATATCATTGATGTATTTTTTAATGCATTTATAAACATAAAATGGGGGTTTGAAGGAGTGGGGAAGGGCAGTATCCCCTTATGGTGTTCTGTCCCATGTGCTCCCTTCGAAATGAGCTAAATAAGCGGAAGTTCATTGAAAGATACTTGACACCCTCGCTCTTTCCTCCTGATCCTATTTCTTTCAAAAAAAAATTCTGTAACTCGATAAATCCCAATCCCAGTTGCTAGTTAATCAAGACAATAATTGAACATGCAACGTTGCAAGTCAGAATTTCAAGACTTAAAATTAACCCTAAAGGAACTCCTAAGCATGCCATGATTGATATGATCTAAGTTGAAATGTTCTATAGATGCTAATAGGTTTATAAAACTTATAAAAGAAACATAGCATCTAAGTTAAGAGCATTAGCATTTGATGTGTGCTCCTCTCTCTCCTTTGGATGCGGCGTTCCCTTAGAGTAATTAGGCAGAACTCCATTGGCACAAGCCTCCAAACTAGGTTAGCCTCTACGATTGATCAACATGGATCTTCACCGACCAAAACCTCCATTGAGGTAGAACCTTCCGGTAGACAGCAGCTATTGGACCGCTCGAAGACCAACCCAAAAATATTAACTGAGAAGGCTCAATTCAAAATAGAAAGATCCTTCTAAAGAATTCTTCGTTGCTAGGAGGAACTCGTGGATGATCTCGCAAAATCTCGCGAAGAAAAGATGTCAAATGGAGAGAGAAAGGTTGAGCTAAAGTACATTGAAAAGGAGAATGAGAACAACTATTTATAGTGGGAGGGGAGTTCAAAACTCCCCTTAATTAGCAAAGTGGGATGGTAAAACTCCCATCCCACTCGTAGTTAGGCGCAGAGGTTGTGTGGCACCTTGCAAGGCAAGCACTAATGGGTCTACCCTACATGCTAGTAGCCTGCGAGCTTTTTAGCTCGTGGGGTAGCCGGGGAGGCCCCACTCTGAACAACCCATGTTCATTTGGGGCCCACTCACAACAAGAAAAATTTTATTTCTTTGCTTAGTGTAATTTTCACAATTTTCTCCTTTTATCCTTTTAATTATTAATTTGTTACAACCAATTCATAATTCATCCAACGAATTCGACAACCTTATTGTTCTTGGTATAGACATAGTCTATAGGTTCTTTACATAGTTTGTTAAAGTCCAAAAGTGTGTGACCTCATAGGATCTGAAAGTACAGAGCTGCTATAGGTTAACCTAAACTTGGTTTCCCATCCAAGAACCTTTATGATTAGTGTTCCAGACCGATATGGGACCCGATAACTCTAGATAATCAAATGGGCTTTCTAGAAAAGGCATATAATTCCCTGATACTTGGAATATCACTTACTTGTGACTTTCTTCAGTTTTGCAATAGTAACCAATAAAATACACTCCTTCCATCAAGTTAAGTACCATCTAGTTTATTGAGCTCAGATTAAGTGTTAGCTCATGTAATAGCCATAGCTATCCTTGAATTAGACTTGTTCATGTATCAAGATTGAATAGAAACATATTCTATCAATCTTATACTCTGATCAGTGGTTTATGAGTGTGTCTTTTCAACAAGGGCCTTGAGGTACATCTCTCATTATGTCACTATATTAGGAGCGATGGATCCCATCTTGACTACTTAGCTTACCAACATGTGATCATCAATATACTTGTAATCACCCATATGATCCTGATCACCAGGGTATGTATAAGTTTAACCCTAATACATTCATGTGTTAACTCAAGGTACCACCTTCTACTCGTGAGATTGTTGCTTGAATCTAATCCAAGGAGTAAGCCTACACATGCTAGTTTTTCTACTTCATTGATGTCCAGTCTCAATGAAAATATGGATAGGGATATTTAGACTATTCATAGTAATACGTATTTGCAGTTCTCACACCACATAGCTCCCACTATGTCCTTACATTTTTACGCTATGATGTAGTCATGGACTTTGTTTTATCAATGCGCATATATATATATGAAACCACCGAGATACATAAATTAAACAAAAGTAGTGATATATAACAAAGATGCCTTTATTGTTATTAATAATACGAAAACGTTTGTACATTATAACTAATTAAGATATATCGCCCTGATTGCCTCTAGGGGATACATCATGTCTAACACCACTAAACATTATTAAATGAATTTCATATTAAAATTACTATAAGTATTCAACCTACAAACATAAGTATAAAAAATTACATAGAATATATGTTCATAGGTCTTATAAGGTTTTATAATGCTATGATATAAAAATGTCTTGGTCTAATTGTTGAGACTAAATTCATCATCTTAAAGGCCATAAGTTCGAGTCCACATATGTAGGATGAGGATTTTTCATTAATAATATCAGCATAATTTCAAAAATTACACTACATATATATTATAATCCCACACACTCTATATGCATAGTCTCTCTACAAATGTATTTAGTGAGATTAAAAAATGACTCTCATTCCACATACTCTGTTTGCATTTTCAACTAGCTACAATTAACTAAAAGAATTTTCACTAAACATAACTTTTTAAGAAAAAGACAAAAAATGAGCACTAGCTACAAGCACCTCAACTAGGTTGGCACACACAAATAACTAGTGTCCCTAAACATAAAAAAATATATTAATAAAAAATTTTCATTAGCTAATCTCCAGGTGAGATCGACAAAGTAGCAAAAAGTTTCAATTACAAGAGATTAAAAGCATTTGAATGTTAAAAACATTTAAAGCAAAAAAAAAACTGCTAAAAACTATGTAACAAAAATAAATACTCGAGTAAAGATGATCCTTTGAGCAAATTTGATTATCGAACATGAACTTGTTCCGTTGCTTCTATAAGGACCATACTATAGTGAACCATAAAGATGTTACAAACTATAACTTCAGTCACGTATGAAAGTGTGATCTCCATGATAGCAAAAAATCATAACCTGTAAGAGGCATCACTACCGTAATCCCAAAAAACACTAATAACTTCCTCCATATACCATTACTACCCGAACATAAAAATAGAGTGTGATCCATTGATTCCACCTTACCACAAATGGAAAATATGGATCAGTTGCACTAAAACAAACACTGTTCTAAAAATAACTCTCGTGTTGGCAACTGTAAGTACAGCAAAAGCCACAAAAAAAATTTCACTTTTGGAATTACACATGTATCCCAAACTAACATAAAATCAACTTGTGGTGCCACCCAATGTGAGGTCTGATAAAAGCCTAAGCAAAAAGTAGATGTCCTATAACATTTGTTATCACCAATCTCCCAACTAAAATGGTCATTTGACACCGAGATAATAACTTGTCATAGTTGTCCCACATCAAGATTGTGACTAGCACTAGTAAAAAGCAATGTAAAGACTTGCACTATATAATTCCGCAGTTGATTTCATCTCTCACGAGTGTCCATTCTCATTTTATGCTTCCTAAAAGGACGAGAATATGCAGTTGCCCCAAAAAGAAAAGAACACCCCTCTTTTACCAACCAATTCTTGCGATTACAAACCCTAGATAAATCATCATATACGGATTTTAAAGGCTGATCCACAATCCAATTATCAAACTGATAAGAACTTTGTACTCAACTCCCAATCATCACACGAACATTAGATTTAAAAATAATCCAAAATTGCTTATTCCCAACACAACACAACAAGACGCTATCCATTTCCAAATGCGCGAAAGACGCTTCACATTAATATCTTTAAAAGACACATGATTAAAATCCATAATGTTTAATACAAATTCCATACCAAAGAGAATTACAATTTTCAATACGTAACTTCCATAACCACTTCAAAAGTAGGCTGCAATTAACAACCTTAGAATCATGAAAATACAAACCCCCTAACTTCTTAGGTTAAGAAATTGGGTTTCAAGTAACCTTACTTAACCCCCTAGCATTCGCATCACCTTCTATAAAAAAATTCATCATTAATTGGTTCAACTTGTCATTTCTTGACGAAGGTAACTTGTATAAAGTGTGCAAGTAAATCGGGAGACTCGAAAGGATCGACTTAATTAACACTACCCTACCATCATAAGATACGCATTGTTCTTCTAACTTACCAACCTATTTTAGAATTCAACAATCAATGGATTCTAATAAACCACCGGGATTCTTCTTATACTCAACGGTGCACCTAGGTATGTAAATAAAAAATTTTCTAATTTTCACCCAATAGACTCTGAACACATAGACAATAAAGAGTTATTATTATTTATTCCCATCATAGAATTCTTATTGAAATTAATGTGCTAACTAAAAATTAATTCAAAAGAACATAATAGTCAAATAAAGGTGGGTAAGAGAGACCCATATACCAGGATGAAACACATTGTATCATCCGCAAATTGGAAAATTGAGATGTCAATTGTTGAACCCTTGATGAAAAATCCTAGTAGAAGCCCTTCCTGAAATCAGGTCCCCTTGTTTCACCACCTCATCATAGATGTATAGGTTCACATGGAGTCCCATTGATCAAGAATGATGTAACATAGTTTTCCCTAAAATTTGATAACCAACTAATCCACCTTTCTTCAAAACTCATACGCCTAAATACTCCATCATTATAGTTCCAAGAAATACAATCACAGGCCTTCCAAAAATCTAGCTTTAGCACTAAACATGAATGTCGTCTGGAATGAATCGCATGAATCACTTCTGAACCAATAAAGGAACACTCATGGATAATGCAACCTTAAACAAATGCTAGTTGATTTTCTGAAATCAATGCTAGAAGAGAAGGTTGCAGCCAATTTGCTAAAACTTTGGCAATCGATTTACAATTCCATGGATAAGCATAGTGGGTCTGAAGTTAGATAATCACGAAGAGCTGGGAACCTTTGGATTTAACATTGTAAAAGATGATTTAGTTGAGTCTGGTAATTTCCTTGTGTTATTGAAGCAATTATTAGCACAACCACCTTCGATTTTAGTTCTGCCCAAATTCTCTTATAAAAAAAAGAAATTGAAACCATTTGGACCTGGTACCTTATTCTCACCACAAGAACATAAAATTATCCATATTTCCTCCTCATTGAATAGTGCAATTAGTCTTATGCTAGAGTCCAAATTAACCTACAAAAAATTCAACCCATCCAAAGAGAAGGGCACCAAAATCAACTTCGAGAAGAGATTTACGTAACAATTTATGATCCCTAAAGCAATGTCACTCGGATCACTAATCAAAATGCCATCAATTTCTAACACAATAATCCGATTTCCTCTAAAATAAGCTAAAGCAACATGGTGAAAAAAAGCCATGTTATCATCCCCCAAAATATCCCACTCACCCTTGATTGTTAATCTTGCACTCTCTCAAGACTTCTCTAACACTCAAAGTTTGTGACTATTTCATTGAGTGAAAGTGCAAGGACATAGTGGGAGCTATGTGGATTAAGAACTACACACATGTGTAATTATGGAAAAGTCTAATAAGCTGTAGCTATAGTTTGATTGAGACTAAATATTAATGAAGCAAACAAACTAGTATTTGTAGGCTTACTCCTTGGATTAGATCCAAGCAGTCGATATCATGATTTGAACATGGTACTTTGAGTTAACACATGAATAGAGACTGCTATAAGATAGACACTCAAAAATTGCTATATCCATGTGTTGGTGTAACTTTTTATTGTAAGTATGAGTATCTTCAAACCTGAGATATGTGTTGCCTTGTGTAGATGTTGCTATACTTAGGGTCATACTCATGCATACATTATTATCATGATGATATTGATTATTACAGTTATAGGAATGACCGTTTAATGGTAAGCCAAGTAGTGAAGATGGGATCCATCACTCCTGATATAGTGATATCATGGGAGTTGTACCTTAAGGCCTATTGTGGAAGTAACACACTCATAAACCTCTAATCAGAGTATGATAAAATGGGTTTCTAGTCAATCTTTGTACATAAAGGTGAGTGGTGTTCTTCATGAACAAGTCTAACTTTGGGATAACTATGGCTAATACATGAACTAACATTTTATCCGAGCTCAATAAACCGGATGGAACATACCATGATGGAAGGAGTGTATTGTATTGATTACTACTGTAGAACAAAATCAAATCATAAGTACGTGGAGTTTCGAGTATCACAGGTTCATACACCTTTGCTAGAAAGCCCATTTGATATTCTAGAGTCATCGAGTTCTATATCAATGTGGAACACTAAGCTGGAAGTTTCCCGTATGGAAAACCAAGTTTAGGTTAACCCCTAGCGGCTCCATACTTATAGATCCTATGAGGTCACACACATTGGGCCTTCACTAGACAAAATAAAGAACTTATAGACGGGTTCTATATTGAGGAAAAAGGGTAGTCAAGTTCATTTGGATGGACTATTAAATGGTTAAACTAGTTAACCATTTTAAAAGAGAGACTAGGAACAACTATGCTTATATGTGTAGCAAGGGATTTTACCCATTGCAAGTGGGCCTTGCGAACATGAATTATTTGTGGTAAGGCTTGCGTGGATGGAACACGAGCACTAGGTGTGCTCGCGGGTCATCAGCATGGCTAGCGCTTACATGGGCCTGCATTGTAGGTCCACCAGCGACACCGCAAGTCGTGCTTGCAAGAAGTCCTACAAGCCCATACTTGCCAGACAACGCAAGCCCGAATGGGCTTGCCTTATACGGCACATAGCCAGCTATATTTGGCTGTGTGCGTGGGTCAAACTCATAGAGCTTGGAGCTTTGCATGGTGACTTGAGTTTGGGATGGGGAATTCCCTCTCCCACATTGCTAATAGGGGAGCTCTTTTGCTCCCCTTGTCACTATATAAAGGAGCCTTCTCCTCCTCTTTCAAAGTACATCAGTTTAACCTTTCTCTTTTGAGCTTGATTTGGTAATTGTGACTTGAATAAGATGGGGAAGTGGTCTGATAAAGTTGAATCGATGATTGTAATATTAAGCCTTGACCATAGATCATGTATCTCACATGATGCCAAATCTAGGTTAATTTTTGAAAATGATTGGCTATTGAACCAAGTGTAATCCATCCCATTTATTGGTATATTATGTAACACACATTGATTCACAAAATTTCTAAACTGCAACATTGAATTTGAAATGCTATTAACCCCCAAGACTGTTCTAAACTTCGTAGAATCTCATTGAAGTATCCACAAATTAACACCTTTGTAAACCAGTGATAATTGCCGATAATCCCAAAAATGTAAGATACCTCCCTACGTAATTGGCAGACCCGAAAAAAGTGTAAAATAATCCATCTTCCAAATTGTAGAACAACTGTCCCATTAATTAAGTTAGAAAAACTGTCAATGGGTCAACCTCACGGGTAGGGTAACTCATGGGCTAGCGGGCTTCCCTCATTAGCCGCAATCATGGGCTCGCGGCTCGCGCAAGCACTGCCATGGGTAACCTTTGCGGGCTTGCAGCCTACGTGGTAGCAGCCAGTGAGCTTTTTAGCTCGCGGGGCAGCCGAACGGGCCCCACTTGAATAACCCGTGTTCTTTTCAGGGCCCACTTGCAATTGGAAAATTCCCTTACTCGCTCTAACTATTTTTCCCTATCTTTTCATTATTCCTTTTAATTGTTAATTAGATTAAACAAATTAAATTCTTCTCAATGATTTCACGACTTGTATTTTCAGTACAGACCCAGTCCATAGGTTCTTTATATAGTCCGATAAAGACTTAAAGTGTGTGACCTCATAGGATCCCAAAGTATAGAGTCACTAGAGGTTAAACCTAAGCATGGCTTCCCGTCTGGGAGCCTTTAGGCTCAGTGTTCCCAAACGTTATAGAACCCGATAGCTCTAGACGATCAAATGGGCTTTCTAGCAAAGGCTTATGATCCACCGATACTTGGAACGTTACGTGCCTGTGACTTGATCCGGATCTGCAGTAGTAACTAGTACAATACACTCCTTCCATCAGGTTAAGTGCCATCCAGTTTATTAGCTCAGATCACTATGCCATAGATGGCCTGTTGCAACACCGGAAAAATGTTGCTTAAAGTGCTAAAAATGATGTAACAGCTTCTGTTGCAACACTTATCGCAAAAAAAAGTGATTGTTCTGCTCTCCTTGCAATAGGTGTCTGCTGCAACACATTTCGTGTCTGTAACAACCCACCGAAAAAGTACTGCAACAGGTAGCTGTTGTATCACTTTTTGACACCATTGCATCTCAATTTTTTGGGTTGCTAATAATTTTCCCGCCATCACAGTTAACGACCGTTAGTATGTTGGCAATACTTTTTTGATGCAACGGCAACACTATTTTTAAACCCTTTATTTATAATTTGCATCACTTTTACTAAGTTTGCAACATTTTTACCTTAAACTTTATTTTTCATTTGTAACATATTTTTTCCGTTATTGCAACATGCTTTTTCATAATTGTTTGTCATGGAAATCAATATTATTAATATTAACAATATAAACTGAATATATAAATCAAAAAATATTTATATTTATATAATTTAAAGAATTCTTAATACAATTAATTCAATCTATAAAAAGATTAATGTAAAAAAATACATGGTATACAACTAAAACTCGTAATCTAAATATCCTAATCCATATCGATAGAAGAAACATTTTTAGTTCCACGAATCATCTTCATTGTATCGCTCCTCGAAAACTACACAAACTGATTATGTGGTGAGATAATAGTTAACCTTCTACCATGCTATTTTCAAAGTAAAGGGAAAACATATTAAAAATGATTGCTGTTGATCAATAAATAATAATTCTGGGCTTACAAACCTGAGCCTTCTCAAGGTTGTAGAATATGACAACTTCATCAATCCTGTTGAGCAACTCTAGACGAAATTATGACTTGAGTTCTTCCATTACCAAAGCCTTTATCCCAACATATGAATTGTTTCCATCACCTGCAAACATGAAACCAATGGATGTGCGTACTCCCTTTGCAATGGCAGTTGAACCAATATTGGAGCTCATTACCACTAGTGCATTTTTAAATGATACTCTTCTTCCCTGTCAAACAAGTAATTTAAAGATAAGAAACCATTAACAGTCCAGCTATTTATTTAGCTTCTTAAAGTTAATATTTAAAATGTGATCTCTATGGCAATTACAAACCTGCGAATCTATAATGTGACCTTCTTCAAACAACTGGAAGAGGATATTGAATACGTTTGGATGAGCTTTCTCTATTTCAACGAGCAAAACTAAAGTAAAAGATCATCTTCTAATAGCCTCAGTTAAAGTGCCATAGCCAATATAGCCTGGGGGTGATCCTATTAATTTGCTCACGGTGTACCGCTCCATGTATTCACTCATGTCTAGTCTCAGCATGGTTGAGACCTACAACAAATATTTGAAGCAAGAATTGAGAGAAATTAAAAAGCTTGAAACAAAGAACAAAACATATTCTACATAAATTAGGAGCTATGGATTACAACAGAAGATTCACATTTTTCACAGGTAAGCAACTTCAAAATGATGAATGGCAAATATATAAATGAGAAATTATAATTGATCGAGTAAGAATACTTACTGATCCAAAATAGCTGGCTGCTAGAGCCGTTGCTAGTTCTGTCTTGCCAACCCCAGTGGGGCCACAAAAAATCATTGCATAGGCTGTAACTTAAAACAATTTAGATGCGTAGACAATCATTTAAAGCAACGAGCAGTTATTTTCCTTGCTGAATTTAAACAGAGGCCAGGGGTTTGCAATGTTATCATTCTCATTAGTGTTACAGCAAATGCATGTCTTGTCTAATATTTTTACTAATATTCTCATATCAAAAGAATATCAAAGTCTGCATTTATCCTTCTCATAAAATTAATAGATTTCGTAGCATATTCTCTTGCTAACATGGTAATAACACTTACTCTAATCACATAAAATTTAATTGAAAATTTATACTAATAAGCTCACATCATATAATTGTTAACTTCTTGTAACTGCCAACCAGAAACACTTAATTACCTTTACACCTGGTTTCAAATAAATATAAAGATCTTAGAAGAAGAAATGAAGCTAACTACCATCACTAAAAACAGCAAAATCGCACTTCAGAAAAAGCAAAACAGCATGTAAGCTAATCATACTCATACCATAGATTATCAAAGAGATGAAGTCTAAACATGTAGAGATAAAATAGGCAAACCATCGACAATTAAGAGCGAAAACAAACAAGATCATAAAAAACCATTATAGACAAATCTGTGTACATTATTACCTTCAACACCAGAACGGAAGACCCCGAGGCCAAAAAGTAAAGGTAGTTATTTACAGGCCTAAGATCATAAATGTTGAGATACAACGTGGAGCCATTACCCTCTCCATTTATTTGTTCTTTATCCGAGCTTGAGCTTGAACTTGAGCCAGTATTCAATGGAAACAACCGCATTGTTGCCAAATCAAAAGTTCTTCATCAGCTCACCATATCCCCCGCCAGAAAACAAAAACGCCTTTACAAAACCAAATTAGACATATCAATACAAAAAATATTAAAAAAAAATAAAGCATGATAACTCAAGACTAGAAAAGCCAAATTGAAGCGACTTTCTTGTTCAAGCCAACCCAAGATCTTTTGACTGCTCGAGATATTGCAATAATAGCTTCTTCTTGACTAATGATCCGTTTCCTGAGTTCATCATCAAGACCAACTAGAAACATTTTTTTATCAGTAGTGAGCTGCTGCACTCGGATTCCTGACCATACCGAAGCCACTGCTGCTATCTCATTGGGCCCCACCACTAATGGTCTGAAACTCAAAGTTAGGGATTCATTAAAAAATTTAGTACTGAGACAAGACAAAGAGAAATGCAACTTCTCTATCTCCTAAGACATTTAGATTAAAAATATACTCATCATCATCTGAAGTAGTAAGCACTAGAGGCTCTAAAATGATCTCCCTGGATGCATTTGTGCTGGAAGTGATCTCATCGGTTTCATTTCTACTTTCCATAACCTGCTTTAAGTAGTAGAATTGCAATTACAAAAATAATTAGAGGTATAACTGAGAACTGAACAACGCAAGTTAAACAATAGCCACAAAGAATTATTAGATCTCATCAAATGGAGCCAAAACCAAACCAAAATTACAATTACAGAAATAATCAGAGGTATAACTGAAGTACTGAACAACGCAAGTTATGGTTTGTTAGTTGTCGGCAGAAACGTATTATTGTTGCTTAATTGATTTCTGTGGACTGTTACGAAATCTGTATAATTATTTGGAGCATTTTAGACATGTTGTGAAGAGTTCTTTGTCTATATCAAGTGGGATAGGAAGAATAGTTTGTTAGTTGTCAGCAGAAGTTATAGTACAATTACCTTAGATGGTAAGATCAAATATACCTGAAACTGCAATGAATAAGCTGGCTGTCATATTCCAAATCTTGAAAGGTAAAAGTAGAAAGAATGATAGAAATACTCTAGAGGGGGGTGAATAGAGTATTGAAAGCTTTTCGCGAATGATCGTTGAAACAGATTGCGGAATAAAAAACGAGCTGTGAACGTCAAGGCCTTGAGAGTAGCAGTCAAGGTCTTGAAATAGATTGTCAAGGCCTTGAAAATGAAACAGTAAGAAAATAAATATAAATGCGTAAAGTAAATTGCACGAGTATTTAAGGAGTTTGACTTCTAATAAGTCTACTTCTCCATCTAGGGTCTCTCACCCAACCCAAGAATTTCAATGTTATTTTATTAATTCTACCTTTAGGGTCGTAGATACAACCTAGAAGAATTCTGTTACTTCTAATCCCGTAGCTAATTCCGCTACTATATCTAGTACAACCCAATTCCCGAATTAATAAAATAATCAATCTAAACTCTCGAGCGTTTGAGTATTGTAAATACTCTTAGCTGTAATGATACTCTCAACACAATGAATATTATAATAAGAACAAGAGAGTA
>CATIWQ010145780.1:0-15281 GCA_949673415.1 Euphorbia schlechtendalii | reverse complement strand
CACATTTGAACAAATGTGAGTACCACATCCAGTGTCAATGACCCAAGATGTCGAAACAACAAGATTAATCTCAACAACATAAATACCTGAAGAAGGCGCACCACTGCCCTTATTCACTCCCTCCTTATGCTTAGGACAATTTGATTTCCATGGCACTCATCAGAAGGAGAGGGATACTTGCCCTTAACCACCGCCCCTTTCTTGGTCTTAAGCTTAGCCTTGAAGGCTTTGCCCTTGCCCCTAGAACTGGCTTTGGAGTTAGCAATGCTCCCACTACCCTTATTAACCATAAGCACCTCAGGAGTCTTCCTCTCCATATTCTGCTCGGCTACCTTAAGCATGCCGTGCAGCTGATAAACTATTTTCTCATAACCCTGCATATTATAGTTCATGATGAATTGGTTGAAGGTAGCAAGAAGAGAGCCCAACTCTCTTTGCACTGGGGAACCGAGTCGAGATAAAGTCTCTGCCCAGCTCTTCATCTTTAGCACATGTGCGCTAACAGAAGTGCCAGGCTTCATTTTTGCACTGCAGAACTGAGTTGTGATCAAGCACCGCTCCTGACGAGCCTGCTCTTGAAACATTTGCTTCAGACTTTCATTGATCTCTTGTGTATGCTGCTCCATGAACTGCTTCTGAAGCTCAGAAGTCATGGTAGCCAACATTAAACAGGATATCTCACGATCATCCTTCACATGTTGCTCATATTGAGCCATCTGCTCAGCAGTAATGCCACGTCCTATTGGATGAGCCACTAGAAAGGGTGTGTTCAGAACATATTCCTTATTCTCCATTCGCAGAACTATCAGCAAGTTCTTGGACCAATCAAGGTAATTTGTTCCCAAAAGCTTCTCCTTTTCCAAGAGTGACTTGATGGAGTTGTTGTTATTAGCAGCTATTTTCTAGTTTTTAGTACCTGAAAAGAAACTACACAGAAGAATTTGCAACGTTTCAATAAAGGACTTTTAAAATAAAAGCTCAAACAATTAATCAATCCAAATTAATTTTGAAGGTGTATCAAGTTTAGCTTTACTCTAAGATCGACAACCCTTCAATAATGAGCCGAGCTGAGCCCGAACAACAACCCATTATTGAATGTTTGGTAGGATAAACTATCTAATCCTTTCGTAAAGGACACTTTGTTGATGGGCGTATTGGCACTTTACCCACCTGTGTTCTTGGGCCTAACTGAGTTAGAACAAAAACCTGTTGAGTCAAACCGTAATTCCACATGTTAGCCATACAAAGTATCCTAACCCTACGCAACCCACCGACAACATAATGCACCATGCTGAGCATAAAGTACATAGTGCCTCAATGGGTGGCACATGTGTGAATCCGGAAAACACTTTAAACGACTCAATATTTGATGGATTAATTTATTTGGTTGTCACATCAAGTACACTTATTATAATATAGCCAAATAATTTGTGAAACCATTAACTTAGCCAATTGTGATCTAAAGCCTATTAAGTTTAGCCATATTGCAAAATTATCAATTTTGCTCTCACTTGAATTTTGGGGATCACAATTTCTAACCTTGATGTATCCATTTGTATTGGTACTACAATCAAATGGATAAATTTCGCATTTAAGCATATTTTATTCATGTCAAATATTACCCTAAACTTTTAATAAAAAAAAACGATCTGAACCACCGTTTTTATCAAAACTGATATAAAAAAATATGAAATAATATAACAAGCACGTAACTTGAAAACACATCTCGAAAATCCAAATTTTCGACTCCAAATTATCACGG
Organism: Euphorbia schlechtendalii; assembly: GCA_949673415.1. Classification (NCBI taxonomy): domain Eukaryota; kingdom Viridiplantae; phylum Streptophyta; class Magnoliopsida; order Malpighiales; family Euphorbiaceae; genus Euphorbia; species Euphorbia schlechtendalii. Next base: position 13,519 of record CATIWQ010145780.1, on the reverse strand, counting down.
TAGGCTGTTTCTCAGCAGCTCCAAACTGGAGCTGCTGCCACTGGGACAGCGGCTGCTGCACACGGCAGCAACAAAATTGCTGCTGCTGCCCACAGCAGCAGCAACTATACTGCTGCCCATGGTAGCAGAAATCGAGTCGAAAAAAACTTTATTTTTTTTAAAAAAAAAATTCCGTTATGTTGATTTAGGTCAGATTTGAACAATGAACTTCAACATCAAAATCACAACCAATAACAGAAAATTAAATACAAGAAATAAAATCAATTTTAATCTTGTAAAAACACATGGGAAAAAATAACAAAACTCATTAACACCGTTACATAAACAATTCCTATCAACAATAGGAATCTTTATGGAACAAAATCTATCGAATCAACCTAAAAAGAACCTTGCTCATGATACCAATTGTTGGGGATTATTCATCGAAAAATTAATCACAAAGGCTGAAACGATTAAAATTTCTCAAATCCGGAATAAGATCTTTTTTCAGGAAATATTCGAATGATTTAAAAAATATGAGATTACATAAAATAAAACTTACCTGAAGTCTCTTTTGAGACGGATGAAACAAAACTCGCAGGGAGAGAGCTTCTCCAACGTCACGTGCACGAACCACTCTTAATTCGGAACCGGTGCTAAGCGAAATTGATGAAAGCGAAAAAAAACTAAAGAGTTTAATTAATTCTAAAGAAAAAAAAGGTAGCTGAATTTTGTGTCAAAGAAAAAACCAAAAAAACATTCACTGTGCAACTGTGCATATGTGTATATATATGCACGTCCCTTTTTAATTAAAAAATTAATTAAGTATTATCCATTAAGTAGAATATATCATGATTTTTAATTAACCATTTAACATATATCCAATTAGAATTAGGATTATGTTAAGTTAGATTTATTTATAAATTGATCTCAATTAAAAGACTATTTAATAATTAAACCCATATATTTAATTCCTTAAATTTATTTTAATTGTCAACTTTATAAATTTCCAATTTAACCCACATGTTAATTAAAATTTTTATACTTTAATTTAATTCAATGAATAACATAAATAACTTTATATTATACCATTTAATTCAAATTAAATATTTCTTGAGTTGTAAAGATTATTTAATTAAATTGACTTCATATGTCAAATAATTAATAATCACTCTTTCTTCATGTCTTGTAACATTACATGTACAAGAAATCCCCGAATCAGTGATTCTAAGCGCACAATCCTTTGGGTCTGTCCATATGGTGGCAATGAGCTTTACCCATGGACTGTAAGCGGATTCTAGCAAACCATTATAGCCCCTAATTGGGACAGAATACAGTCATCTTAAAAGACACCGAACCCAGTAGTTGTCTCACAAAATCCTTTGCCTATTGACATCGATATAATGAATAGAGACATGGTACCGTCACCCTCTCTAGCAGTTCATAATATTTCTTGATCTAGAATGAAATGATTCTTTCAAATAAGTTCTCAACTCATTTGGAGATGTCTTAATCCCTTTCATTCATCAAGTGGCCAGTGAATCAATTCGATTTGCAAACTGAATGGCAATCCTATCACTTCAACACTACTACTAACATGGTCATGAAATATATCGAGCATACTCATACTTGTAATCCAATATTTAAGGATCCGTTAGTAATATGCGACAACATATTCAATTCCACATTAATAATAAGTTGAAATCAAGTCTAAAGACTGTTGAGATCTACCTAGCAAGTTGATATGACATATAACCATGTGACCTTGCTATGTGGATTGGTCCAGCCCCATGTTCTCAACATGTGCCTATGTTCATGATTTATTTATCAAATAAATCAATCAACATACAAGCCTATGGTTTTATTCATTCCCATGATTAAAACAGACTTGGTACATTTATGATTTATTATCAACGGATACTCTAATCTAAATATAGCACAAGATATATAATAGAAAAGATTAATGCCTTTAAAATGTAACACAAAATGTAACTCGTCTATTACATATCAATAACACATGTCTAGAACTAGGGCACACCTAACATCTTCAACGTCTATTCTAGTTAATGGCTCGCCCACTGAGCCTACCTGATTGCATAAAGGAGTGAAATAAGGTGACCTGCTCTCCCCTTTTATTTTTGTTCTGGACGTGGAATGTGTGAAGCAATTATTCAACGTGGGTATTAGGGAAGGGCTATTGCCCAGATTTAGTTTGAGTGATACGCTATCGGACATCTCGCTTCTCTTATATGAAGATGACATAATTTGTTTCTTACCGGTAAACGAATATATTATTCCCAACTACAGATGTGTTCTCAAGTGCTTTGAGCTTACATCGGGGCTTCGAATCAATTATAATAAAAGCTCAAACATGGGTATTGATGTACAAGATTCGTTGCTTAACTCCTATGCCACATCTCTCGATTGTCGCATTGATAAATTCCCAATAAAGTATCTTAGCGCGCCACTTGGGATGAAGTACCTTTTCACATCGTATTGGGATCCTCTTATTCTGAAATTTCAAAATCATTTGAAAAACTGGAAGGGTAATTGTAAATCTTGTGCGGGAAGGGTGTAACTATTGCCTATTTATTTATTGGCAATTTTTAAAATCCCGGAATATGTAAACATTAAGTTGGTTATGCTAATGAAGAATTTCCTTTGGAGAGGCGACGCTACCTCAAGTAACATAAGCAAATTTGTTGGGAAATGATCAGCCTTCAAAGGAACTTGTCGGACTAGACATCCACGACTTTAAGCTAGTAAATTGCAGTCTTCTTATAAAAGGAATGTGGAAGTTACACGAGGTAGAAAATAATTCACTCTGGGCAGATTATTGTGTTAAGAGATGTGGCGTGGCTTCACGTCCTATATGGATATTGCAAATGCGGATACTCACACCCTTTCCCTAGTTTGGCGATATGTTGTCTAGGCGTGTGTGGGTTTTCAAAGCTACTGGAGCTTTTTTATGACAAACACTCAGTTTGAATTGGAAATGGTCTCATAGTATTGTTTTAGGAGGACAACTGGACTTCGGGGCTATCCCTTAATGTCTTACTCTAACTTATACTCTCTTTGTAACTTTAAATCTTGTTTGATGTGAGAGGTCTGTTTGATGTTGTTTGGACATGAGGGATTAAATCCACTTTTTTAGAAACATAGATTACGCAATGATATGATAGAAAGAGACTGACAACTTTGCCATTGGATTCATGAGTCTTGCCAGCTTATTTTTTACGCTATACCCGTTCAATTGACGAAATGTTGGCATGAATTTTAGCTACCATGTTTCACTAATGATGCTGATTTTTTCTCGTGGGAAATAGGCCCAAAAAAGGCATACATGGATGCATCTTTTAGCTACAGTTTCTATCTTTCACCTAGTTGGAAAAGCCCTAACATTGACTTCATGATGATATGGTGTTCTCTATTATATCCAAAAATATGCTTTTTTATTGCTAGTCTTTCCCTCGAGATTACCCATGAAAAACATTCCTTCTCCAAAGGAGATGTCGAGCCATTTTAGATGACCATTATTCGTTTTGTCAGCAGTTCGAGTCTATGGAACATGTACTTATGTTCTTCCCATTTAGCCTCTCAACATAGCGTTGCGCTCTCCGATGGTTGGGTATAAATCTTATTTTCCCCCTACCTTGTATATGTGAGCATGAGATTTTGTACCATCTCGCGCGTTCAATGATGATGGCTTTTCGAGATATTTATCCTGAATCACACGTTTTTCGATCATCCGACGATCTTCAAATGGGAGTCTTCCTCGTCGCTGAATTTAAAAGGACTTTAATTCAGAAATTAACTACAAAATATAAAAATACACAAAAAAAATTTTGAAAACGCCACCGAGAACCGGATCTGGAGCCGGCCTCGCCGATATTTGGTGAGGCACAGCTCGCTAGAAGGCCTGGCGAAACTCGCCAAGGACCTGGCGAGGTTCGCCAGAGGCCTGCGAACCTCGCCAGACCTACAAGCCTCACCAAGGAGTATGGCGAGCTCGCCAGACTCTTTGGCGAGGCTGGCAAGCCTCGCCATAGAGGTTGGCGAGCTCGCCAGCCTCTCTAGCCAGCTCGCCAACCAGTTTGGCGAGGTCGCCAAACTTTTTAGCGGGGTCAACCTCGCCAAATAGGTTGGCGAGCTCGCCAGCCTCTCTGGCAAGCTCGGCAACCAGTTTGGCGAGGTCGCCATACTTTTTGGCGACCCCGCCAAACTGGTTGGCCTTTTTTGGATTTTCCGGGATTTTTCTATAAATAGTCAGACATTTTTGGATTGAAGGGGGCTCGAAAATTCAGAGAAAATTCTCTTCTTCAGATAAAAAAAACACAGATAAATATTATAAATTTTTTCTTTTCTTCTAGTATTATCTTGGATCCAAAACACTTTTTGATCCCAAATTTTTTCATATTTTAATCAAATTTCTTCATCTATGTCTTCTTAAATCCTCAGATATTCTCAGATATAAAACAAATTTAGAACCCGAGTCTGATTATCTTTTTGGATAAATAAACACATATTTTTCCACATTTAACCACAATAACTACAAAGACGAACGAGGAACGCTCCCGGGGATCGAACAGATACGCCGAAGTGGATTCATACCGCAAGGGTAAGCCTTTGAGTTCCTAGAACTGTGAATTCAGCTTTCATCGTCTTCTTCATCTTTTTCTTATTTTGTTTATGGACCTAGAAATAATTTTATTTCTTTTTGTGTAAATAATGTTGTAATTTTCTTCTTCATCTTTATTTCTTTTCTTTATTTTTTTTAGAATACCCCAACGAAAGAAATTGAAATTATTCCCGGATAACAGACTTTACCTTATGTCATGCGATCATTTTCACTAATAAAATTGATCAACAAACATGTAAATAAAAATGAACCAATTTTTATTTAAATTAACAACTTTAAAATCTTCGATGTTTTAATTAGGCCACACAGGCCTTGCTAAAATCAAATCAAACATATGTGCTATATTTCATGCTAACCTTTGTGGATGCAGGTTAGATGTATGCCTAGGATTTACTTTCCTTCTGGTATTGCATATATTTTTACGGAAAAATGTAATTAATAGGTTAGCCGGTGGTTGCATCCCCTGATTTTTTGAAGCCTTGTAATCTTTATTTTTCGCATTTATTTTCCGCATTTACTTACTGCTTTGTGGATGATTTTTTATTTCGTATTGTGGATGGTTTATTATTTTGCAATACGTGAATCATGCATATAAAGCCTAAAAATGACCTAAGCGCGAATGTGCATAACTAAGAAAATAAGGTTTTTTGTAGATGTAATATAATGTGATCACATAAGAAATAAGCAACTTATCCCGAACCCAAATCTCTGTGTCTTAGTGGGCCGTCCCCCGGATGTTAAGCCTCACAGGTCTCTAATTCTTGGAAAGAGCTAATCCAGGTGGCGACTCCACACTAAGAGACGGTGGATTCGGGTTCGAATCGATCTAAAATGTTTTCGCTTTCTCTTTTCAACCTTTTTCCCGGGTCCCCAACCCGGTGCACCTTTTATCAAACACCCTGGTGGACCGCGCCTATGAAATCACGTGCTCTCGGCCCACCGCTCCGTGTCGCTAGCTCACAGTGGTGACTCCGCTGGGGATTTTTCTAAAAACTTGTTTTTCAAAGGTTTTAGATTTTGGATAAGTGCTTAAAATTATTAATAACATTATTCCGTTTTCTCTTAATTATGACATATTCATAATAACACATTGCAGTAGAAGGGATTAGCCCATAAGTCTAAGGTACCCTTATTACCGTGAAACTCTCTCTTGTACTAATCTGCCTCCCTGAGAAAAGATAGTACTTGAGCGAGTGGAGCACTTGTTGCAATATCGCATGTACCTCCCTCAACCCATTTGGGGAGAGGCTTGGAGTTTATTTTAGCGCAACAAGAACCTTCTACATCAGCAACCCATTTACAACCCTCATTTAAATAACCAATAGGCATTTTCCCTAGGGTGTTACCCAACATGCGATCATGCATTATATTTTCTTGCAGGTGCGCTCCTTAGTATCTTCATGGTACTAAGATTAACCAAACTTAGGATAGAGATTTGCCAAAAACCCTATAAGCGGGAGTTGTATGGTTGGAAGTTTGGATGTTGCATGCTATGTGCTACACACCAATTATTGTACAAATGTCATACTAACCACGAATTTTTATGCAGACACTCGAACGCACACACTCATGATATTAAATGTACATATCACGCTATCATCATGATACCACATACACTTAAGCACAGTTGACACTATAGATAGTGTCACCCTAGGACAACATAAAACCACTTAGGGACATCACTTACCCCTTTTCAGCAAGATGTCCACTTGACATCACGCTATTAGCCTGTAAATGGCAAACATACCTTTCTTCTACTGCATGATGTCTACTTGACGTCCGACACTTAGCCCAAAAGTGGCAATAACATTTCCATCACATTACCCATGAGATGTCCACTCAACATCCAACTCACAGCCCTTCCGGGGTAATTATACACACCAAAAGCCCAAACGAGGCAAATACCTACCCAAATCATTTCCCACATTAAAGGATATCCTAGTTGATGTCCTAAGCCCACACGAGGCAAACTGACTTCAAAAGTCTTACCTTACCCAAACTTCAAGGGTATACGCTTCATACTTAAATCATTCGCCCACATGAGGCAATAATTCACGTATCACCACATACCCTCAACTAGTGATGACCACATAGGTATCTAAAAACTCCACCCTAATTGGGCAAAATAACCAAATCATTCATTAGGTAGCTACATACGGTAGTTGTTTTCATTTTATTAGGGTATGTCACACAGCTTACCTGAAACAATTTTGACCTCCTCATTCAATGAGACCTAGTCATAGTACAAAACCTCAAACCATTGACCTATTACCACACAGGTAACTTAGTCATCTTACTTACATCACTCACGTTACAATGTCACACAAACATTGTACAAATCTAAAATCCAACCCCCGTTGTTGGATTTTCATTTCCACATATTTTCATCTTTACCTAACGACTAACCTGTTTATTTTAAATGGATTGACATACATCATGGCATGCTAACCCCTTGTGAATGCAGCCATAAAATTAAAAATCTCATGCATTACCCACATTATGAGTCATATCACGAATCTTACATACACGATCTAATATTCTACTCGTGTATCAAGGGGGCTTAGAAGAAGCCTGCTCGTCGCCTGGTCCGTGTTTCCCCAATTGTGGCCAATCTGGAGGGGGTTCCGTACACTGACTGAAGCGAGGACTCGGGTTCAGACTCGGATTCAGTTCAATGCACTGTTATGGCTAATCCGTAAAAAGAAGGAATGGGAGAGGATCACCCTGTCCTTACGGGATAAGATTCTCAACAGCCATCGGTGAGCGCTGAGATTGCAGCTGCTTTAAATACCTTTGCCAATAGCGAACAGCTAGCATCGCTCATTCACCAAGATGTCAGGAGGGCCCAGAATGCAGTGTCCAGCTCGGAGGTCACCCTCAACAACGTCAATCTAACAGGGGGATATCCTACCTCGCATGAAGTATCCTCAATTCCTACTACCATTTATCAGTTCGGGGTAGGACAAAGTCAATTGAACCAGTCTCAAATTGGTCTGCCAGGATATAACTTTACCAGTCCTTTCCAATTCTTCCCTGGATAAACTGTTCAACCAGCATTCGCACCGGGGACCTTCTACCAACAACCTATTCCCACTTGGAGTACGTTCGCTGCCTCATAGCTCCAGGCACCTCAACTGCCCCATTTTGCACCATATCCCCAAGGGTAATATGGCTCTTATCCAAGAGCAGGGAACGCCATCCTCCAACAACCTGGCATGGCAGAACTATGGTAACAGTTCTCTTCCATTCACGCTGGCCATCTAAGGAACACGTACCCTTCATAACTGATAATCGGGGATGAAGACAGCTTGCCCCCAAACTTCGCAATGTCGTAGTTTGAGAAGTATGTAGGATCTGGTGACCCGCACGCTCACTTGACGCATTATCAGATAGTGATGAGAGCATTGAGGGCTAGCAACCGAATGATGGCTAAGCTATTCATCATCACCTTAGGCCACCCAGTCAACTAATGGTACAGCCACCTTCCACTACATATAGCCACCAATTGGAATAGCCTTACTCAGGCTATGCTGGGGCATTATGGTTTCAACTCTCAGATGGAAACCACAATGCAACATCTGGAGGCCATAAGGCAAAGGCAGGGTGAGAGCTTCAAATCCTACTATGCACGTTGGATGGCCACACAGGTTAGGCTTTGAGCTCGTTTAACTCTACCAGAGATGATAATCAAGCTACTAGACGGTGCACTACCATCATATAGGAACAAGTTTGGGTCAGACATCTTCTCGAGCTACCAAGAAGTGTTTGAGAAGGCTGATAGGATGGAGCACTTTGAATCCATGGACACATCCTGGGGGATTAGCACCCTTGATTGATGATATAATAAATTAGCATTTAGCTACTTAGCCTACGAGGCTTCTTTTGAATTATTTTTGAATAAATTGAACATTGTTTATTTGCTTGATATTTTATCAATGACATCATGCATTCTCATAAACATATACATAATATTTTTAGCACACGTGACACATCATTTCATGAAGTTAATTTGGGTGTAAATGGATTCCCCATTCAAATGATTTGACTCTTGAGAGAAAGTGAGAGACAAATATATGTACTTAGATAACACATGATAGTAATTGCTCCATCGTACAAGGATGAAAGATCAATGGAAAGATCTTCAAGCATGAAATGTCCACTGATTCATGCAAAGATCAAAAGGATTGGAGCTAGAATTAGGCTGAAATGTCAACCAAGTAAGTTAGGACCAAACAAATGGTGCGATACCACAAAGAAGGAGTCAGATCGTTGAACACGTCAACAACTCCATCGCAACTCCATTCATAAGACCAAACAAATGGCGTGATACCACAAAGAAGGAGTCAGATTGTTGAACACGTCAACAACTCCATCACAACTCCATTCATAAGACCAAACAACAGGAGCAATGCCACAAAGAAAGAATCGTTGAACACGTTAACAACTCCATCACAACCATTCATGAAACCAAACAATTGGTGCAATGCCACGAAGAAGGAGTCAGATCGTTGAACACGTCGACAACTCCATCACCACCGGTGTAATAACATAAAGGATTCAGATAGTTGAACGTGTCAACAACTCCATCACATGGATCGCCACCATTCATGGGATGATGAAACAAAATACTAAAGATAAAAAGAATTCAGATTGTTGAACACGTCAACAACTCCTTCACACGGCTCGCTACTATTTGTGGGGAAACACCGATGATCAAGACTCATCATCACATACACCTCAAGCTAGCAAAGCAGCATGAGCACCAACCAATCGATCAGAAACTCTGAACGAGACAACAACAGAAGTCGTGGACACTGACAGTGACCGGTCTACCAAATTGACCAAGTCTTACACAATTACTATCACGCATAGGTGAAAGAAATAAATCGATAAAAAGCAGTACAAACAAAAAATAAATTTGTAACTAACCTGTTAATTAACACTCGATTAGTTGAGCAAAAATCAGGGCTTCTTTTCAAACCATAAAAAGAATAGTCCGCTAAGTTGAAAACCCAAAAAGGGTGGCTTAGGCAAAACTTAGGACATCGAGAGAACAACATTGGTTAGAAAACCTGAAAGGGCTAATTGATGGCAGGAGTCAAATCATTTGAAACATTTATACTCCTGTTAAGTTCATCAATGAATTATCATTTTTGCTGAATCTTTATGCATATGCTTATTTTGACTGCTTGCATGCCAATGGTAGAATATCACAAGTAAACATCCGAAAAAGTAAAAAAAATAAAGAAAAATATAAAGAAAAATGAGTATACTGGATTGAAAACGTGAAAGGGCGGTCCAGGAAAAAATTAGGCCAAGGTTTGATAGATTGAAAACCCGCAAGGGCAATCTATGCAGAAATTAGAGCCAATATCATGTTCATCATCTCCTCCTCGAAATGGTATGAGGCATCATATACCTTCAACACTTCAAGCAAATAACTTCCAAGCGATCATCACTGACACAACGCGGGATCAACGATTCATCCAGACTTTCCTCAAATCAGATACAAGCTATGAACTTGAACCTAATTCAACAAACCCATGTTCATCGCTTTAAGGAAGTCATCAATGGAATCCCCAACAAGACAAACCCTAGGGGCAACCATGCAACAGCACAAAAGAAGGCTCCTCAATGGATGAAGCCCACGATGCCTATAACAAATGATCATACATCATATGATAAAAATTATTCATCATGCATACATTACATTCACATCATGACATTTACAGGCAAAAACAATGCCGAACTGGGGCAACAATATCCCGATAAACAAAACCCCCACCTCTACATGAAGAACCTACAAACAAGACAATGGCTTACTCAAGCCTAAAGTCAACATTGCAACAAAAGCCTCCTACAACAGAGAGGTTCTCGGTACTTCCCTGAATTTGTATTAAACTTATTTATTTATCATGTTTTAATTTTTGATTGAAGGGGTAAAAATTTTTTCTTCGAATAAACTCAATCAAATAATTAAAACATTCATCATAAAATGTATTAACATTATACATTTCCATGATTTGTTACAGGAAACAAGTGAATATCCTATTAAGGATATTCAAAATATAATCGAAGAAGGAAACGGTTATCTCAATGGCTGAAGAAAGAAATAATCATTTATCAACCAGAGAATGAAACGGTTGCCGACTACAATAGGGACACCGCAAAAAGAAACGGTCGACCCGCCCACAAGGGGCATCAAGTACCTAAGGGATTCTGAAGAAGGAGACAGACAACACTATGAAGACACAACGCTAGATTGGAAGGCCTATGTCATCACCAATTGGGAATAAGAAGTCACCAACCGCACCGGTCAAGTATATGCACAATCCCTCCGCTCTTTTCATGTGATAATACTGGTTATACAACCAGCAATTATCACATGAGGGGCAGCTGTGAGCATGGGATTTTATGCTAGCTCGCACATTCAATGATGATAACTTTTCAGGATATTTATCCTTGAATCACACTATTTTCGACCGTCCGACGATATTCAAATTGGAGTCTTCCTCGTCGCTGAATTTAAAAGAACTTTAATTCAGAAATTAACTAAAAATATAAAAATACACAAAAAAATTCGAAAACATCTCCGAGAACCGAACCCGAAGCTTACCTCGCCGATATTTGGCGAGGCACGGCTCGCTAAAAGGCCAAGCGAACCTCGCTAAGGGCCTGGCGAGGCTCACCAGGGGTTTTGCGAACCTAGCTAGACCCGCTGGCGAGGAAAGCCTCGCCAGGGAGTCTAGCCAGCCTCGCCAAAGAGGTTGGTGAGCTCGCCAGCCTCTCTGGCGAGCTCGCCAACCAGTTTGGCGACCCCGCCAAACTTTTTTGCCTGTTTGGGAATTTTCAGGATTTTTCGATAAATAGTCAGACATTTTTGGATTGAAGGGAGCTCGAAAATTCAGAGAAAATTCTCTTCTTCAGATAAAAAAACAAAGACAAATATTGCAAATATTTTCTTTTCTTCTAATATTATCTTGGATCCAAAACACTTTTGGATCCCAAATTTCTTCATCTTTTAATCAAATTTCTTCATCTATTTCTTCTTAAATCCTCAGATATTCTCGGGTCAAAAATAAATTTGGAACCCGAGTTTGATTATCTTTTTGGATAAATAAACACATATTTTTCCCCATTAAACCACAATAACTACAAAAATGAACGACGAACGCTCCCAGGGATTGAATGGATATGCCGAAGTGGATTCATACCGCAAGGGTAAGCCTCTAAGTTCCTAGAACTACGAATTCCGCGCTCATCGTTTGCTATCTTTTTCTGATTTTGTTTGTGGACCTAGGAATATTTTTATTTCTTTTTATGTAAATAATGTTGTAATTTTCTTCTTCATCTTTATTTCATTTCTTTATTTTTTTAGAATACCCCAACTAAGGGAATTAAAATTATTCCAGGATAACAGACCTCACCTTATGTCATGCGATCATTTTCACTAATAAAATTGATCAATATACGTGTAAATAAAAATAAACCAATTTTTATTTAAATTAACAACTTTAAAATCTTTGATGTTTTAATTAGGCCACACGGGCCTCACTAAAATCAAATCGAACATATGTGTCATATTTCATGCTAACCTTTGTGGATGCAGGTTAGATGTATTAGATGTATGCCTAGGATTTACTTTCCTTCGGGTATTGCATATATTTTTATGGAAAATGTAATTAATAGGTTAGCGAGTGGTTGATTCCCTCGATTTTTGGAAGCGTTGTAATGATTATTTTTCGCATTTATTTTACTTACTCCTTTGTGGATGATTTATTATTTCGCATTGTGGATGGTTTATTATTTTGCAATACGTGAATCATGCATATAAAGCCTAAAAACACCTAAGCGCAAATGTGCATAACTAAGAAAATACAGTTCTTTCTAGTAGATGTAATATAATGTGATCACATAAGAAATAAGCAACTTATCCCGAACCTGAATATCTGTGTCTTAGTGGGCCGTCCCCTGGACGTTAAGCCTCACAAGACTCTAATTCCTGGAAAGAGCTACTCCAGGTGGCGACTCCACACTAAGAGACAGCGGATTCAAGTTCAAACCAATCTAAAATGTTTTCGCTCTCTCTTTTCAACCTTTTTCCCGGGTCCTCGACCGGTGCACCCTTTTTCAAACACCCTGGTGGACCGCGCCTATGAAATCGCATGCTCTTGGCCCACCGCTCCGTGTCGCCCGCTCACAGTATGGTTTTTTTCTTGCATTGTGTTCTTATTTTAAAGAAGGGTTGTTTAAACACTTTGTTAGATTTCTCTGGTTTCACATATCATGGTCTTTGTGGTCTCAATGAAACAACTATGTATTTCGTAATGAGGAAACCTATATTGACGTGTTTGCTTCTAGTCTGCATCGAGGTTGATTTCAATTTGATTGTAAAAATAAGCATGTTAGCTTTTCGATAACGGACATTCAGATAGACTCTTCGATCTTACTCACATATAACTGAGAAGTGATACTCTCCTTGTGTATCACCACTTTTTATATTGATATCTAATTTTTTGATCTTGCAGATTCGCTTACTTATTGCAGGTGCCAACCTAGTTGGGATGTCCGCGGTTAGTGAGTTGGTAAAGGTCTTTTTTCTCTTAAAATAAAACAATAGTTGAATGAATAAAAATGTCATAAAAACTATGAAACTATGTTGGAATCACATGCTAGCGGCGTTGGACCGATAGCGTGGAAAAGGAAATATAAAAAAATATGAAACGTTAAAAAGTAAAATATATTGCATCAAAGCAGGACCGGACCATACATGATGATAATATTATGCTAAAAATGAACAGTAAATACGTATGAATAAACAGTAAATACGTATAAATAATATGAAACGTTAGAAAGTAAAATATATTGCATCAAAAATAAAAAGAAAACTTAATTGAATCG
>CATIWQ010145770.1:0-45304 GCA_949673415.1 Euphorbia schlechtendalii | reverse complement strand
ACAAATACCAATACTTATAACTATACTATACCATACTCATACTTATTCCATATAAATTCTAATAAACAACTACTCCAAATAATACTAAAATATTTTAAGGAACTATAGTTATTTTTCCTCTAAATAACATCCCGAAACTATTTCTTTACATATTTTATTTCGTATTTTATATAACTGAAACCAATGTCTAAAACAATATATGATATATAATTATACCATATAATAAATTTCACGAAATATAACATATGTATCAAAATGCAAATATTATGTTATGAAATGGGATGTTACATATTGCAACTTGAAAGTGATGTTCATGTGGTGATTTCATAAACTAGCTTAGCTTAGTTGCTGAATAATGTAGGATATATCCAGCCCAATGAAACCAAGATATAGAAGTTTGCTCACAATTCTTTAGTAGCAATTGGGATCAGCAACAAGTTTAGTTATTTGATGTAGATTGGCTCCAGAAATTCAGTGACTGGAAGCAATGCTTACCTCTTCAAGGCCAACTTGTTTTATCATGTCAATAATATGCTTAGCTTGAGTTAGAGATATGCCTTTCACCAAGTTAGCTCGAACAGAAAGATTTTCTATTATTACCCCTAGAAAGTCATTTTTTTGGACCAAAAAAAGGCATGTATTTTCAGAACCCATATAATCCCGAGAATTCATGTCTTTTGGACATGTTCCTTGGACTAAAATAAATAATTAAAATTGGTCATACATCAGATTGGTTCGAAATTCACAGTATTTTCACATTCTAAGTTCTTGTTTAAAATTTCTAATTTTATCCAATTGAAAATTTGGTAAAACCACCAAAATAGTTTTAATTTGATAGTGTTGTCACGATTTCAGATTCATCCGAGTAATCCCCTATTCCTAACATTTGACTATGTACAAAGAATGGAGATGGTCTTTAAAATGTTGCATGTTTACCACTTCTAAGCCATAAATAAGTATATCATCCACGTATATGACAGTTGCCATGAAATCAGAACTATCTTTGCTTGCTTTAATAAACAAACATGTGTCATGTTCTGATTTTCAAAAACCATTAGCAATCATGAATTGAGATAGCTCCTTGTGCCACATTTTGCCAGCCTACCTCAAGCCAAAAAGTGGTTTCTTGAGTTTGCATACTTGGTTAGGATCAGCTTTATGGTAACTCTTTGGTGGTTGGAGATATATTTCTTCATCAAGGAACCCATGAAGATAAGCATTGTTGATGTAAACTTGGTGAACATGCCATTGTTTAGCTGCTGCAATGGTTAATAATAATCTGATAATGACTACTCATGCACTGGACTAAAATTATCATAGTAATCAGCACCAAGAGTTTGATTATAACCCTTGGCTACAAGTCTAACCCTAAACTAATATACTTCTCCTTATGGTGTATACTTGATTTTGTATACGCACTTTGAGCTTATAGCTCTCTTCCCTTGAGGAAATTCTACCAACTGACATGTTTCATTTTCTTCGAGCATATTGAGCTCTTTGGTCATTGCTACAATCTATATATCATCCCTCAATGCTTCTTTAAAGTTGTTAGGCTCATGTTCCTGTAGAGAGCTAAAAAGAAAATATGTGTTAACAGTTAGAACTTTCATGACTATAGTCTTATTTAAGGAGATGGAAAATTGCACTAAATACATAATCTTTCCACCAATGTGGTTTGCTACTAAGTCTCATTGATCTCTTGGTTTCAACAATTGGAACTTGGAAACCAATTGATGGTGTAATAGGTTGCAAATTTGTGTTATCAGAATGAACACATTTCTATAGAAATGGAAAAATGGTTTATGTGAAAACAACATCTTTGGAAATAATGAACTTTTCGAGAGATTTCTCCCATATCTTGTGGCCTTTTTTACTTATCGATGATCTGTTGGACTCAGCTTAAAGATTGCTCAACAATCTTGAATTAAAGTTTTAGACAATGTAAAACATGAAGGATATCAATCTATAAGTCAATATTGCGTTTAGCTTTTAATCAAAATTAATTAGGTTTAATTATGATTAGTTAACTAATCTTACTGACCTAATCACTAAAAATCCAAGAACAACGAACTATCATCTTTGAGACCTGAAACACATCAATAGGGAATATTTTACCAAATTTTTTAGGACTATGGGAATATTTTGCAAGATTTTTTAGGACTATTATTTTAGCAATTTTTGAGGAATAATTTATTTTTAGCGATTCCGTACTAATGAGAAAAGCTATCAATACGGAATGGCTAAAAATCAAATAACAATGAACTATCTTGCCACATTTCAAAGAGAGTCAAGAAATTTTGATACAACCAATACTTCTAGCGTATCATAGAATGCCACGTAGCAACGCTCTCCATATCTCGTAAAATTGAAGCAAATTCAAAAGACTTGGCAAGAATTTCATTCAATGGTTTAACCTCTCACAACGGATTCAAAGTTGTCTCAAACGGTAAGATTTAGAAGACTTGACAAGATGATATTTTGAATGAATTAAACGAGTTAAGTTTGTAACGGCTACTTCAACATTCATCTATAAATTGAAGATTGGAGGCATCGTTTCAAACTTGATGAATAAAATTGGAATTTCCTAATTGCTAAAGCTCTGCTCAATTACTCAGCAATTAAGAAGTTTTCAAAATTTGAAGAACATTTGCAAATCCTAATAAAAATTATTTAAAAATATTATTAATAATATGTTAATGATTGTTTATTATCATTTATAACAAATAACTTTGTTTGTTAACAAATAAATATAAAAAATAATTGATTTATTAAGTATTAAAAAACATACCCATTACAATATAATTGAAAAATATTACAATATTATAATCTATTATTAGGTTAATTTTTCTAATTCAATCTTCGTCCATGTCATCATTCTCACTATCCACGTCGACATGTTGGATATTACTTTGAATCATCTCCCAAATTTGTTGTACAATAGAATTCTGCACTACTAATTTAATTACTTTTTCATTTTGTAATATTTTTTATTAAACTACATTTGTCCCAAAATAATATTACAAAGTGTGGTTTTTGTTAATACTAAGAAAGTTAAGAATCCAACAGAATGTCATATTAAAATTTAATGAAATAAAAATGTAATAGTATAAAGTTACAACATATTGCTGTTATTATTGATATAAATAATTATTATTCAATTAAGTTTCGATATTTTCAGTTTCAGAATAATAAGTTTCAGTTCAGTTTCAGTTCAGTTTCAATATGTTCAGTTTTAGTATATTCAGTTTCGGTTCAGTTCAGTTTCAGTTGAAAAGAATAGAGCCTATGTTGCCTGTTTAAACCACTTCTCCCCTAGAAAGATGTAGGAATCCAAGATTGCAGTAATAAAGCTCTAGGATTGTTTAATAAATATATATGCTTTATCTCAGCAACTCCATTTTTCTTAGGTGTGTACAAGCATGTGTTTTGATATATAGTCTCTTTTGAACTAAATAACCTATGAAATTTACCATTCACAAACTCACTTCCATTATATGTCCTCACAACTTCACAACAACATTAAACTGAGAAGATACAATATTCAAGAAACTTCAATAACCTGTGAAACTTGTGACTTATGTTTAAGTAAAAACAACCATGTATATTTAATGTGATCATCGATTATGGTCAAGAAGCATTTAGCTCCAATTTTAGAGACTAGCCTATATGATCCCCAAAGATCCATATGCAACAATTGAAAAGTTGTAGTTGAAGTTATATTGCTAAGATTAAAAGGTTATCTAGGTTGTTTAGCACATGGACACACATGACAATTAAAATCAATGTATTTATTCTTAATTTGCGGAATTTGTAATAAGGTTGACACAGAAACATGTCCAAGCTTCAAATGCTAAATATCAGGTTCAACAAAACACAAATCCTTTGAATTACAACATATATTAGTAATTCAACTATCAATAGAAGTCACATCTAACTTATACAATTTTTTATCTCGCCATTCAACATTAATCAACTTCTTTAATGCCTTGTCTTGTAAATAACAGTACTCAACATTGAAAATTACAGCAACCTTCCCATCCTTCAGTAATGCACTAACAAATAGCAGGTTGTACTTAAAACTTAGCAAATACAATTCATTTTTCAGTGTTAACTGACCTGACAAATGTATATCTCCTATCTTCAAAATAGACTAGAAAGAACCATCAAGCAAAGCAACCACTTGTTTACATGAACTTGAACTATTTAATAATTGTAATCTAGATGTCATATGACTAGATGCACTAGTATCAATTATCCATTCTACATTTATCTTGTTAAAGATAGATTTTATTTCATTAGTCTTGTTGCTACTACCTTTTTCTTGACATTTCATACTAACATCAGCAAAATGAGTAAAGCCTATTGATCCCGTGAATGTTGAGAAATCAGCATCATCAATAAGCTTTGTTCATGTTTAGCAATGAATCAATAAGAATGATTTGATTAACCACACTGTTATAAACCTCATGAAAATCCCATCAGAAACTGCAAAAGTTTGTCCTCTTCCCTTATCTTAGCAATTTTAACAAAATTGTTGCAATGACAATCACAATGACACACAGGATCTGGCTTCAAACTACTCAATTCACTCCACAAATGTTTAAGCTCGGTAAAATATTGCAAAACCGTAAGATCACCTTGTGCAAAGGTTGCAATGTCTTGTTTTATAAAGTAGAAGACCATTACTTTCACCTAATCGTTGCTCCAACTCCTTCCAAAGCTCCCTTGCAATCTCAACATAAAGGAAATCTTCGCATAACTCTTTATTCATCGAGTTCAGGATCTAAGTTCGATTGTCTGGTGAATAAGTTGAAAAGTAAAAAGTCTAAATTGACTCTTATTAAATTTCACATAAAATACCTACTTATTAATGTATTAATAAAAAAATTATAAATTCACATTGAGACACATATGTCATGAAGTCAATATAATTCCAAATATTAAAATGATATGAATTGAACCTATCAGTTTACATGATAAAATTAAGCATGTTTATATGACAGGACAAGTCCGATTTAAGGTTACCTATTTAAGCTGGACTTGAGCACTTATTTATTACCATGTATTGTCCAAACTTGCTTAAACTCAGAATTT
The DNA here is from genome assembly GCA_949673415.1 of Euphorbia schlechtendalii. Taxonomy (NCBI): domain Eukaryota; kingdom Viridiplantae; phylum Streptophyta; class Magnoliopsida; order Malpighiales; family Euphorbiaceae; genus Euphorbia; species Euphorbia schlechtendalii. Next base: position 40,210 of record CATIWQ010145770.1, on the reverse strand, counting down.
TATGCCTTGGATGTGGTATTTAAATGATTACGACTGGTCATCGAGTACTAAATTATATTTTTGGATTGTTTCTAGTCAGTATTTTATACTTATATATATTAATCTCATGAACTTGGACTACAATTTATCCTATGTATTACAAATAATACGACATGGGCTTAAAAGTACCATAGCAAGTTTAGGCCACTGTTTTAAAGTAGAAATCTTGGTTAACAATTTTAGTAAAACTTGATGATGCTCGGCCATATCTAATAGAACATGTATTCACCAGTGTTTTAAAAAGCGTTAGGCGCTAGTAGGGCGGTCGAAGGTGAATCGGGGCCTAGGTGGAAATTAATCAGGGCCTAGGCGGACTTAGATGCTAGTCGGTAGGGTTTAGACGCTAGGTGTAATCAGGCGACGACCCTCAAAATAGAACTTAGGCGGGATCTAGGAAAACCTAGGTGAGGTCTAGACGGACCTAGGTGGGGATTTTTAAAACAGTCGCATTTACACTTCTTTTTAGTGGTATTGACACTTCTTTTTCCTATATTATATTTTAATCTGTTATTGCATTGATAGTGGGAAACATTAGCCACTACAAGTCCACCACGTGGATTTGAAAACCTTGCAATGTTGATTTGGTGGCGCATACATGCCTATGTTTTGCAGAAAATTAATTTGAAATCACCTCCCCTAATAGCAGTAACTAACTACCACTAATTGCTGTGTTCATGACTTTTTGAGATTGATCGAGGCGACAAAGACCATAAATTGATGGTGGTAAAAGGTAAGAATGGCCTTAAGAGCTTAGAAGGAATCGATAAACGTTTTTTTTATAAGAACCGATGAATGGGTTTGATTTCATTTATCCCATGATTTGATCATTTTGTAAAAAGGTTAATGCAGTATTTTTTTGCAAAATGATGCTTTTGATTTCAAAAATAGCATAAAAAGGATTCCTAATTATTAATTACATCATGGAGATGGCTATTCTTGTCTATTTTGAAATTGAGATTTCACAGCTTAATTAATAACATTAATAATAAATCTTAAAATTTTGTGAGATGTTTAAATGTAGTGAAAACTTTTAAAAAAATCATTAAGGCGTCTCATGAATATGAACAAACAACTCAAATTCAATCTCAATCATTAAAACTGAATGAATGGTTGACATTTACAAAGGTATCACATATCAAATTTAGAGAATTCTTATCTAATTTAGAGCTTGGTTGGTATTGCTTTTCGAGCTACTGTCACTACAAGTTACCCTCACAAAAATGTTATAAAAAACATAATTTGGTTTTCAACAACACATTTTAGTCATTCATACCATTTAATCAAGAACTATCTAACTTGTTTTTTTCGAAAATCAAATCTCAAAAAAAACTTAAAAATTTAACTTTAAAAAAATACAGCCGTGAAAAGCACTAAACTGACCTTTAACCTATTATTACAATTTTCAAATGCATTGACTTTTCCAATGAAATATTTAAATTGTTTACGCATTATTTATTTTGTTTTTTTTCCTGCCCGAGAGTAAGTCAGTGTCATTTTATTATGTTTAACTTATGTATTTTCATAAAGTTTAAATATTAATTAATGAATAATAATTTGTATATTTTTGTTATATACTTTTTGTATGGTTCATGCACATAAATTATGAATTATTTAAAATTGAAACTTTAGTTACCAATTTACATCCAGATCTATTGACAATTCAAATTAAGATACATTTACATACTCATCTTACATTACTTATCGTGTGGATTTCAAGCATAGGTTCTTGACTAACTACCACCATCTCCTTTACAAGGCACTACAAAAAAGTTGCGTGGTATAAGTACTTTACAGTGCAATTTGAATTTAAATTATAAAAAAAACTTAGTGAAAAGTGTAAGGCAACAATCAAATGGATAATGATTTGAGTAACAGAATGATTTTATTGAGATCTATTTAATTCCATTCCAATTTTAATTTTTAAGTATGAAAATAAGTATTTACAATTCATGCAATAATATCAACGAATTAATTTATCTGTAGGTGTTTTCATTGTTATATATTTTTTATAAAGCAATCTTTAGTGGTGTCATATTACTTGTCTATTTTCAAATGAAATTGAAATTGAAATGTAGATTGATCTAAATAAAATAATTATTAATTTATATGTGACATCACTTATCACCCATTAGATTATTAGGCTAATGTGATAAGTTGCAAAATACTGTTTACTTTATTTAAGCAAAAATACAAAACACTAAATTTTAATATTATCTAGATAAAATATGCTGGGCTTTTAGCAGGGCCCAGTTTTATTATTGTGATCAGTGATGCACTCTACGCTGGACTTTGATTGCTAATCACAATATTACAGAGTAAAGAAACCCAGAAAAATCATACTTGGATTGTTCATCAGCATGTACAGATTTGTGGGTTGCAGTACATTGAGGGCCACTGCTAATTGGCTTACCTCATTTCATCGTTTACAGTATGTGTTTTTTTTAATTTTGGCTTCCCAAATTCTTGTTAACACTGTTGTTATTAATTTACTGCACTCTGAAATTTTTTGGCTTATTTGGTTAAATAAAATCCATATAGTTTTTGTTAAAGCTTGCCAAAGTTCTCTCCTTTAATAAATCTGTTCATTCATTCCCCTTTGCAACAGTAGAAATTTAAAAGTAATCAGGTTCTAAGCCCGCTGAAGTATTCAATTTAAGTAGGTTCTTGCACTGTTGATTTTATTAGCTTTTGTATATATCCTGCAATTGACATTTTTATATGTTTATTGCATTATTCAATTGTTAGTGCGGCCCACAAGTATAGTAACTTTTTTTTGAAAAACACAAGTATAGTAACTTGTCTTGTACTCTTGTTTTTAGATTGGAAAATCCAGTCATTCTTGTTGTTTATTACTATATTGGAAATGTTAGTACTGCAATAATTTCTTTTCTGCGCTTCGCACATTTTCATGTTGCTAATTTTTTCACCAGGTTAATACAAAGGGTGTCATCTTTCACACACTTTATCTTGGTAAAGTTACGGTTACTCAAAAATTTCTAGAGAATTTTTGCGGTGATCAGGTAACTCGAAATGATTACATTCCTGCTCACAGATATTAAGTATTTGAAGATAGAAGTTTCGGTTTAGTCTTTATATTAATGAATGTAATATCTATAGTAGTTAAGCGCGCAAGGTGCCAAGGTTCGTTTGACGCCTACGCTAAAGGGGCATGCCTGGAACAAAAAAGGTGCATTGATATAAATATTTTATATGAATATTGTACATATATTGTTTGCATACTCTATCAACAATATTTTATTCATGACTCAAATTTGACATGAACTTTCACCCTTTATAAACCAACTCTGTTCAGAAAAGGACGATGGTAATGTAGAGAAATGGAAAAAGAATGAGAAAAAAAGTGAGGATGCACCTTGTATTTGTTTACTTTTCTCTTCTTGCCTATGATGAAACCTTATGATAAAAATGTCTTATAGGTTTTCATCGTAATGGAGCAAATGATGCGACTTCTTCACCATTGCGATTTGGTAAAATCTGATAGGAAGACAATGAATAATAAATTACTTCAAATTCTGATAGGATGTAAATGATTGTTTATAGATCGTTACGGCGTACAACGAAGACCAATTGCAACTGATTCTCAATGCTCTAGAGAAGATGCACACTCATTTAATAAAGGGATTTCAAAAACCGAATCTATCGAAATAACCAAGCGAACCGATGAAATTCAGTTTATTTGGTTTGGTTTTCGGTTCAAATGGTACAGTTTCGATTGTCAATTTTACAGTATTTTTATCACATTTAATTGAAAATGTGAGGAGAATACACACAGACACACATATATATATGAAAAATGATAGTGATAATTGTATGTAAAGTAAAAATATTTGAACAAGAAAATTATAAAAACAAACAAAGGAAATAAATCGATTATATGAACTGAACCAACAGAATCGAATAATTCAGTTCAGTTTCGATTACTTATATACTCTGGTTTGGTTTCGATTTTTAATTTTCCATCTATTCGGTTCGATTCGGTTATTCAACCGAACTAACCGATGAATACCCATTTTAATAAATAAAAGGTAGGAAATTTTGTTGCGAATACATTTTGTTCTACTACTTTGAATCAGTTAGCCTCTTGTTGCTAGAATAACTAATAGTTTTCTATATAAAGGTAGGAAATATTATCAATGATGAATTGCCTACCGAGTTTTTTCATCGCGGCATCGAGTGAGTTTTCAGAGGTTGTAAAACACCTCATTGTTTTATTTTTTTTCCTTTTCCTCGTAAATACTTTTACTTATAAAGAAACTACAAATTATTTGGTAAAACCATAAACCGTCATTGAGTAACACAAATAGCAAGCCATAACCGCTAAGGAGGAGGTTAGCCCTGATAGGCTAATACTAAGAGCAAGTCCAACCATTTTTCCCATTTTACATTCCCCAAATTCTATTTTAGAGGATCTGCAATATTTTTTCTCCAGCCATCTTCCTCATTTTCTATTCCCAAATTAAATTCACTTTAAAATTATAATATTTTATTATTAAATTAACAAAAAGAATAACAAAACAAAATCTAAAAATAATAAAAAAAACAAAAACTAGTATTGTTTTATTCAATTTCCTAAAAAGTAATAATATTTATTCAATTCCCCGAAATGGGGAACCTCATTTTAGGGATATACTGTATGAGGAATGGTTGGACTTGATCATTCGCCATATTCATTCCTCATTTTGAGTAATTACCCAAAATAGGGAACCATTGGAGCTGCCATAACCATTTTATTTGCACAACTATTTTTCGTTAGACATGCTATAAAATCACACTTCAATTTCGAGTACGCAATTCTTTAATCCTCAACCAAATTATTACAATCATTAATTTTAATGTTCTCTTTTTAAATATAACATTTGCAAGGCAACTATCGTATCAACTGTTAGTCTCTTAAAACCACGGACACCAAAAGTTCAGTCTTTAACGATGAAGCACGAACTAATATTCTAACTTATACGCACTTCTTATTCTCGCAAAGTTCTGAATCCCACGAAGTTTCTTCAATAACACAAAAACATATAGCAATAATCTGGATAACCTTAATTTTTATGTTGTGTATAATTTGATTTTTTGATCATTTGTTTGTTTTAGTACAATCTAAATTATTATAAGCAATCTCATTATTGTACCTTTATGTTAAGAAATTTTATATGTAAAAAATCAAATTATTTTGTAGATGAGATTTGTGTGAAACTCACATCATTGAAATATTCATGTGAACCAAAATAAAATAACATTAAAACAAATCTGGACCATCCGATTACAATTAGTGAAACCAACCCACGGGTTTCGAATCCCACATATAGGTCAATCTGTGGGCCAACCGCAAATTAGTTCGGTTTACACATCCAAAGGCCCAAAATGAAAAATGTCAAACGGAATAACAACCGTAAGATCTAAATCCAGTCCACGCGGCAACTCCTGAGGCTGCCACACGAAACTCCGAATCCGTGAAACTGAACAGAAGATCGGGAAATGGGTATTGGAGGGGTAATATAGGTAAATAGAGTGAAATCCATGGGTCAAAGATAGAGTAGAATAATATTTAAATGATGGATAGGACAGCGACGCAGAGATAAGAGAAAGCCAGCAGCCAAAATCTCCATTTAAACAAACAACACAAAAGCTTTGCCCTTTCTCTCTCTATATCTCGCGTTTTTCCGATTTCTCTCTTTCAGCCGCATCGTCGTAGACTCTCTCTCGATCCATAAACTGTGAGTCTTTTCAAACCTTTGATTTTCTGTTGTTCTTTCGATCTTTGTCTTTCTTGCCAAGATCCCTAAATTTTTTGCCTCAATTTTGATTTCTTTTGCCATTGATTGATTTGTTAATATACGGATGTGTTTTGCATGTTGTTAGATTTGTTATTGTTTTGATGCGATATTTGTTGATTGTAATGCGATTCTTTGATCTGGATTTCTTTTATTTGTTTCGGGGTTTTTGTTTCTGTGAATTGAGCGGGAATCCTGTCTTTGTTGATTCGTTGATGCAATTTCGAGTATTATCCATACGAGGCCATTGGATTGGTTTAATCGACTTTTTGAAGGTTATGAAACCTTTTTTCTTGATTTTGCATCTGTTGTTGTGATGGGGACAAATGTGAATGTCGGACCCTATGGCATCCAATGAATCGATTTTTGTGGCTACTGTATAATGTTTTATTGAGGGGAATGTAGACCGTGAGATTAAGTGAATTTTCTTTTGTTTTGTCCCCGATAGCTGTATAAGCTTCTATTTCAGTAGTGCATTTCCTGGGAATGTTGCAGAATCTAGGCGCATGTCTTAGATAATTGCAAGTTTTGAATTAGACTTTTCCATGACTTTTGATCTTCCCAATAACATGTATTTTCAGGGCAAACATGAGTGACGAAGGGGAAAGGACCTGCCCGCTATGCGCAGAGGACATGGATTTGACAGATCAGCAATTGAAGCCTTGCAAATGTGGCTACGAGGTTTAATAACTTTGTTATTTTTATATATCTTACTTATAATATCAGTCAAATTGAGGCGGAATATGACACTGAAACCTTTAATGACTTGTATTTAATGCTGTTATGCTGACTTAGATAAATCCATGAAGGTCTTAGACTTAGGTATTAAGCGCTCTTAGATGCTGCATGTAGCTAGTTTTATCGATCTTCTTGCACACAAAACTTGCCTCTTTTCCTTTATCTGTTGATTGTTCTTAGCTCAATTGCAGTGAGATCTTGAATGATTGTACTATTCTGTAAAATCTGTAGCAATGTAAAACATATTTGTACTTTCTGAATTTTCACCAATTTCTGTCCATTTAATTATGTAATATCTTATTTATCCTCATATTATTGTGGTTCTCATTTGCATCTTGGCAGATATGCGTTTGGTGTTGGCATCATATAATGGACATGGCAGAGAAGGATGATATAGAGGGCCGTTGTCCTGCATGCCGTAATCCTTATGACAAGGAAAAGATAGTAGGGATGGCTGCTAGTGAAAGGTTGTTTTGGTGTTTTCCAATTTTAACTTTATCTGGTTGTTACTTGTTGCAGCTTTAAGAAGATTATGTTGTCATTTGTATATTTATAATTATTATCTGAAACTATACCCCAAAGGTTGGTGGCTGAAATCCATATGGAGAGGAAGAAGTCACAGAAGACAAAATCAAAACCGTCTGAAGGAAGGAAGCAGCTCAGCAGTGTGCGGGTGATTCAAAGAAACCTTGTGTACATAGTTGGGCTGCCTCTTAATATGGCAGATGAGGATGTAAGCTCTCACTTATTTTATGATCTGCTTAATTAATTGTTTCAGTTTTCTCTTGCCCTTTCCAGGCTAGTTTTTTCCTAACAAAAGTTTCAATTGTTTTAGCAGCTTCTCCAGCGAAGAGAGTACTTTGGCCAGTATGGGAAAGTTCTCAAAGTGTCCATGTCTCGTACAGCAGCTGGTGTCATTCAACAGTTTCCAAACAATACATGTAGTGTGTGAGTATCAAATAAATGTGCATTTATTCTTGCTGATAATGTTAATGTGATATTAATGTTGTTGTGTACCTGTTGCTTGATGCTTGTTGGAGCTTCTTGAAATTTTGACTGTGCAATTGGACATGTTGCTATTAATGCTTTTGATTTGCGTGCAGCATCTACCTGTCAATTCTCTTAGCGTTTTATTTTGTTATGGTATGTTTTACATTATTTTACTAAATAGATGTTTATCGTTCATTCCTCCCTCTCTGACAGATATATAACATATGCAAAGGAGGAGGAAGCAATTCGTTGTATTCAGTCTGTACATGGGTTTATCTTGGATAGTAGATCATTAAAGTGCGTGCAGTTAATTCTAAGATCACTTTTTATGGTTGACCTGCCACATATATTTTAATGATATTGTTGGGTGTTTCAGGGCATGCTTTGGTACAACGAAGTATTGCCATGCATGGCTAAGAAATGCGGTATGCTTTGGGGATACAATATTTTTTGTCATTTGGATCCATCAAATGCAGTTATATGATGAAGATATTGGATAATTGCTTCTCATAAAAATGACTTTTTGTTTCGTTGCAGCCTTGCACCAATCCAGACTGTCTATATTTGCATGAGATTGGTTCTCATGAAGACAGTTTTACAAAAGATGAGATAATATCAGCATACACAAGGTATATTTTTGGTAGTTTATGATGTTTTGCTGTACGCGAGGTGTATTTCAGTGTAGACAATGATGGGACATTAGTCTTGTGTATTGTATTGAAGTTATATGATTGTTCATTTTTTCTTATTCAATCTCTATGCAATGCCATCTACTCTCCGTTTAAGGTAGAAGTTGAGTATTGAAAATGTTGAAAGTTGGTTAAAAAACTCAGTTTTGATGAACTTTACAATTTTTTATTGGTGTTTACGAGTAGCAGCACCTGGGATGCTCACATATTACATTCACAGGAGAAAGTTGGGTGTTCTTAATCAGTCTCTTTATGCCTTTGTAGTGTGATGTCTGGGTATTGCTAGAATCATGTTTTTTGCTTATAAAATGGCAAGAAACTTCGCTGTTCTCTTGCAGTGATCTCTGTACTTATTGATATCATCGAAATTCGGTGTTGATAGAATGTGGGTAATCTGGGTGACTGATTGATTTTCTCTGTACTCATTATCAGAATGTGGGAATCAAGCTAGACTTGTTAAAGTGCTTGGCAACCTGGATATTATCTCAGTTATGGTCTAAACTATGATCCATCTTATCCTAGCTGTATCATTTTGTATTTGATGTATCCCATTTTTCTTGTTATGGTGTTGGGGTTCATTCAAGGTCTTGTTTTGCGTGGCTTTTATAGATTGCAAACCTGACCTTTGTTCTGTGAAAGCTCCCAATCTTTCTGGCATCACAAAAATATCTATTGATGCTTGGTTCCTCTGATTCTGACATGATTTCTGTGATTTGTATTTTGTTTCTCAATTTTAAGTTGCCATTAAGCTGTAATAAAAATAATAGCTTGGAATTGTTATTGACTGAAGTGTTCTTTTTCTTGATATTAAATTTGATATTGTTTTAAAGGAATAGGGTTCAACAAATTACTGGTACAACAAATACTATGCTACGCCGCTCAGGGAGCATGCTGCCTCCTCCTATGGATGACTATAGCTGCAATCTTACTGCTTCTGCCGCAAAACCCATTTCAAATAGTAGTTCTAATGTAAGTTCTTATGTTGGTGCGGTTAAAGTTAGTAGTTAATTTATTTTGCATGACAATGTCGGTGACAAAATAACACCTTTTCCTCCATAGCCGATGGTTTTGAAATGCCATTTTTTTGTCCAGCAGAATACAATGAGTACATCTAAAGGTTCACCTCCAAATGGAAGCTTGGGTAAAAAAGTTGCACTTCATGCAGCAGCCTCATGGTATTCCGTCTACTTCAATTTTTCATCTTTTTCTTTCACTTACAAACATTCCTCTGATAATATATTGTATTAGGGGAACACGAGTTGCTACTCAGCCACAAACGGCAAACTCAACACAATCAAATGGACCTACTAAGCCAAAGCCAGATATGGTTAATGGCGCATCAGCATTCTCCTCTGCAGTTTTGACGTCAACCCAGGCTTCCTTGTTGCATAGTGATGTAGAAAAAAGGGCAGTATGGGATGAAGATGGTCAAAGTTTTGTTGGTAAAGCAGCAAAAACAGCAGATAATTCGAAACCTTTACAGCAGAATAGTGGTTTGGATTTACATGCTAGTGCTCTGGAGAAACCACCCATGATTGAAACTACTGCTTCGTTAACTTCGAGTAATCAGTCTTCAGGTTCTCCAAAATCTAAGCAAAATAACTGGGGCACTGAAACATGTTCAGATGGTTCAAGCACCTTTATTCATGCTGAGCCATCTTGCGGTTCTGAAAAAGGAAGGGCAGCTGTAACTGATGTGGCATCAGTTAAGGTTGATACTCGTGTTAGATGTGATATTTCTGGTGTTGCTAGGACTAATAGTGCAGATCACAGTATTATAAGATCACCTGGAAGTCCGAGTCTACATCAGCAGTGTGTGGAACAATATAGAGAACCCTTGGTTATAGCAGCAAATCAGATAAATTCTGGTTCTACGGATCAATCTGGTTGGAGGACAGATCCTCTTCCAGCAGCCACAAGTACTGAAGTAGAGGAGGATATAATATCATTTGATAAACAAAGACTTAAGGACCCTGAAGTTGTTAGTCATACATCGTACTTGCCAAATTCTGCTAATCCCTTGCATTATTCAAATCATTCGAGGTCTCATTCCTTGCAGCACAATGATCCTTTTGGCGTGTTAAATTCCGATCTTCTCTATGTAGATACTAGAGTTGGTGATCAGTCACTACTGCATTCATCTAATAACAATTTGATAGCAAACGGATACGCAGAGAAATTGCTCAGCAGTTCTGCTTTGGAGAGAAACATGGAGCATACCTTTTCTCTCACAAAGGGAGGGGAAGGGAAGGCCATCGGAAGATCACATGCTGATGCTAGTGGTTTGGATGCAGGTGAAAGCAGCATTATTTCGAATATATTGTCATTAGATCTTGATTCTTTTGATGAATCGCTAACGTCGCCTCAGAATTTTGCTAAACTGTTGGGCGAGTCAAATAAACAGTCTACCCTCAAAATATCAAATTCATGGAAAGGTCAAAGTAATGGTCAGTCTAGGTTCTCATTCGCTAGACATGAGGAATCAAGGAGTCAAATAGTTGATGTTGATCCTCCATTAGGAATTTTTGGGCAATTACAGAAAACCGTTCCCTATGGTCTGGATTTTTCTGAAAGAAGAAATTCATATGTGGACAAACATGGGATGGGGAATGGTTTCTCGTCCAGCAATTTCGAGGAATCTGAAGCATTTATTAGTAGCCCTTCAGTTTTTCTGTCAAATAAGTCTTCTGGTGAGTGTTTCTTTTTAGTTGTTTTTTTATTATGAAAATGAGAATGCAATATATATGTGGTTTGCTGTCACTCGGGTAAAGAGTGAAATAGAATTTGGATTCTAAGATCTAATAACTAAAATATCCTATTTAATTATTTCCCCACTTTCATGCATATATTGCCCAAAAACGTCCTGGGCCTTTTATCTGACTGCAGTTTTTTGCCAAAAAGCTGACCTGGACGTTCTTCCTTAAGATCAATTTGTCATCAGTACAGATTAACTCTTCTATCTGAGGTTTACAATGTTTCTTATGTTCAGTGTTTTGATTGTAATGATGAGTACTTTAATATGAACGTTTAGAGCATTTTGGTCATTATATTGGATTGGAAAATAGATTATTCATTTTTTTGAATGATTCTGCTGAGTTATAAATAGATATTTTAGGCTGTGAGCTTTCTGTTGCTACTCATCTCTTCAACGAGTACTATTTTAGTTTAAACTGCTCATTTGATTAAAACATGTGAAGTGAAATTAAGCAAATCATGGAGTCGTACAAAAACTCAAAAAGCCAAAATTCCACATGCCTGAAACAATTATTGTTTTAATGAGCTAGGGTAGAATTACCATGCTGGATTTATAGATGGGTGGGGGCGTACGTAACATGAACAATGTTGTGTTGAAATAATGTCTACTTTCGCTGGATTTTTCACTTGTCCATGTTTTTGAGGTTTCTTGATGTATCGTATCTCTGTCCCAATGTCCCTTTTGCATCTTGTATAGTTGACTCTACTAGCTTTGTATAACAGTTAATGGTGTGGAACTGTGGATTGTGGCTGCAACTTCTATATTTTGGGTTAATGGGAATTTTTTTTCTTTTGGGAAGATGGAGTGCTTTTTTGCTTGATCTGCCTAACATTTCTTCTTGGTTGCAGTTTCAAGGGCTCAAATTTCTGCCCCACCAGGATTCTCTGTGCCTAACAGAGCTCCACCCCCAGGCTTCTTTTCTCAGGAGAGGACGGAACAGATGTTCGATACTCTACCTGGTGAGTTGTTGAGTCTGATTCCATTGGCATAAGTATATTTTCTGTCCTTGTTTTGTACTCATCTTCTCCTTTTCTCACTTAGGGAATCATTTGCTAGACTCTTCTTCCTTGCTAAGAAATTCATATCAGGCACCTTCATCTGGAAATATTAGTAACAGTGGTGGTGTGGATATTGAATTTATGGATCCTGCAATTTTAGCAGTTGGCAAAGGGAGACTTCAAGGTGGGCTTAACAATTCAGGCTTAGACATGAGATCAAATTACCCACAGCAGCAGTTGAATGCGTTTGAGACTGATGCGAGACTTCAGCTACTGATGCAAAGTTCTCTCCAACCGCATCATAACCTCAGATATAATGACGTGGGGAACGGGTTTTCCTCTCTTAATGGCTCTTATGGCATTTCTTCAAGGCTCGTTGACCAATCTCAGTTGAGCAACGTATCTCCATACATGCAAATGTCTCTCCAACATTCCAGGAATGGGCTTGTGTCTAATGGTCACTGGGATGGGTGGAGCGAGGGTCAAGCTGGAAGCGTGGCTGAGCTTCTCCGAAACGAGAGATTAGGGTTGAACAAGTTCTATAATGCCGGGTATGAAGAGTCTAAGTTTCGGACGCCAAGCTCGGGAGATTTGTACAACAGAACGTTTGAGATGTGAACCTCATCAACATTACGTGGCAACTACATTCCACAGACAAAGGCTGAACGAACTGTATGCTGTGAGTGATGTGGCATTGTACTGAATCAAGGGACTGACTCATGACTGATCTATTTGGGGCTGCCTAATGAAGGATAAGCTCCCGGAAATCAGGGTCTTGAAGGCAGCAGGTAATGTCAAATTTTTTTGTTTCTGCTGTGAAATTCTTTGTTAAAAAAAACTGAGATTTTTTCCTCGTAGTATAAATGAGCTCTGTTTTAAAAGGCGATCAAGGTGGCTGCCTAGGTGGGGAATTTTTTGAACACTGCCACGATTTTATATAATCGGGTGGGCAAAGGCGAAAAGTGTTGCCAAAGACCGGAAACGTGTCGTCAAAGCCTAGAAACGTGTTGCCAAATCCCCGAAAAATGTTGCTACATAAATTTTTAATTTTATTATATAAAAATTTATGTGAAATAGATTTATTATTCTAATTCATTAATAAATCTTAGATATTTTGAAATACTAATCCACGTAGTCCACGATTAATCTTAGCGCCTTTTAGAACACTGTAAATGAGGACCGCTGACATTATCAATGGCGGTGAATTTGGCTTGATGTATCATGGTTTACTGCATCACTTCTTGCCACATCAGGAATAAGTGGCAAATTGGTGCACTTTCTGCAAGTCAAAGGGGCAAGTGATGAATTAAGCCATGTATCTTCAGCGACCCATGTTGGTATTGAATTTGTGAGGAAGCAGGCATCTGATTTTTATATTTGGGTATTTTCATGTTTATGTGAGTGCAGGTGATGGAAAGCTGCAAAACCTACATGATAGCGAAAAGATAATATTGTGCTATGGTGTATGTTGTTAGAACCGGAAAGGTTGATCCTCCAAAGAGTCAATATCTGTTGCTTGCTACTATCACAACTTAATACAAGTTTGAATCCTCTTTGCCCCTTTTCTCATCGTCTCTCTACTTTTTTTTTTGCCTCTGATGAAAGATTTGACATGACGGCTTATAGTTTTTCGAATTTCAATATGATTCATAGTGTATTTCCGATACATTTTGTGCTGCAAATGCTTGTGTGCATTTTGCATTCGAATGGGTGGGTCCGGTGTTGTTTGATTTTGTAGATCCTTGTTCATGCTCAAGTGGAGGGTGATGCTGTAGTCTCATAAACTCTGCAATTCTTGATTTCACATCATGCATTTTAATTTATTTTATTTAAAAGTAATTATGAAACGAAAAATAGATATATAGATGTGGCTGAAGATAAATTTTTGGATATATAGGTGTCCCTAATTTTGGCCAAACCTCCTATTATTTGGTCCTTGTGATATAGTCCTTTTACCTGTGTTATACCCTACCTTATCAGCTCTTGCGGTTTCAATTCCGTTTGCCATGCATACAATCCTTTTCTTAATGGATCTAATGTACCCATGCCATGTAGGATTTGCGTGGTAAAAAAAGTTGTTGACGTGTAAAAGTATATACTAGAGATGAAAATGAAAAAAAAACTAAACTCCGAATCCTCAATCACGAGATTAACATCAAGGGATCTCTGCCCATCCGAGGAGAGAGTCATCGAAAAAATGTCTGGAAAATTTGTATCATGAGCTTCACATGGAGGAAGGGGCTTTTGTTTGTCTTGAGACTAATCATAATTTCTCAGTTAACAAGGCAATTCCAAGTATACTTCTTCATGAAGATGAAGTTTGAGCTTTTTTAGGGTTTTGGATATTTGGATGGGAACCGAAGAATGCTGTGTAATTTGACTGAAGATTGCAGCAGCGGATACTGGGATTTGAAGAGGAATTAGTGGATGATACTTTATGTATATAAAACAGTTTATTTTATGTTGCTTGTTTTCCCTTCTACTGACCGTGTATAGCATAGGCATATTAGATCCCTTAAGTAGATCTCTTGAGGAAAGGTTTAATGCATTAAAAGATGTTTCAAAAGGATCCGCTAACTCATGAACTTTAAACCTCAACTTTCAAAAAATGAATTACTTTGCTTCTTAAATGTCACGTGTCAATTTCTGGTTGGTGAGAGAATTGGGAAAATGAAATGTATTACTTTGCTTCCTAAATGTAACGTGTGAATTTCTGGTTGGACAGAGAATCGGGAAAATGAAATTTTTGAAAAGTCAAATCAATCAAAAATTAACATTTGACGTCCAATGAGCAAAGGTAATGTATTTTTTAAAAGTTGAAGTAATTACGGGATCAAATTTAAAGGGATAATAGGTTTTTTTGGAATAAGTTGAGGTACCTTTTTGATGGGTACAACACAGGGATGGTAAATGGAATATATCATAGGATCCAGGTGTTTGTCACCCTAATTTTTTTTTTTATCATCTACATTGTTTTTACAAGAATATAAAAGGTCAAATACATCATTTCCACCTGAACTTGGTTTTAAAAATTGGATGCCATCCTCAACTTTCAAAATGATCAGTTACCCCTCTCAACTTGGTACAAAGGATCAGTTACCCCTTTTAACTTGGTAAAAATGCATTAGTTAGTTCCCTCAATACCACATGTCAGAATCTAGTTAGTTTAAACCAGAAGTTGACACGTGGCACTAAGGGGGTGGCATTGAGGGGGTAATTGGTTCTTTTTACTAAGTTGAGGGGGGTAACTGGTCCTTTTTGCTAAGTTAAGGGGAGTAATTAGTCCTTTTTACCGAGTTGAGGGGGTAACTGGTCATTTTGAAAGTTGAGGGTGGTATCCGGCTTTCTGAGCCAACTTCCCAAAATAAAAACTCATTAAAATCAAAGGATAAGTTATAATGTTTGCATACAATGTTACTAGAGGCTAACGTTCTTATTTGTTAACATATTGGTATATTAATGGATACCGAAGCACACAGGTTTGTGGGATTCTCTTTTGTATTGTTTGCCATTGTTTTGTCTGTTTAATGGAAACATTTCCTTTTATCAAAAACAGAAACACATAGGTACTGAAGTTACAAAAGTTAAAAAAAAAATCAGAGAAATCTATCTGAAATGCTTTAAAAGCTTTTTTTTCTTTTTGTAAATGACAAAAGTTATCAACTTATTGTATGTGATTTTGAATCAAGTTTCCCACAAATAAGTCTGTAATTTTTCTGTTACAGTACTTACATACTTGAAAGTATTCCAACACTAAATCTACATTACAACTTATGAATTTTTTTCATTTATTATTTTTATAACAGAATCATTTCAAAATTGAAAATAATTTATGAAATTATTAAGTGCATGTTATTCTTTACATAGTTATATTTACATGTTTTTACAAAATTCCATATCTCAAAAAACTGAATTTTCGGTGCTTGTTTTTATTCCTGGGGAGTGACAACAGGCCGAAATTCTATTAAATTTTTTCTTAATCCAATCAATCGTACGTTAAAGCTTTGACCTTCACACACCACCAAAAACCATTTGAAGCTTTGACCTACCCATGTAGCTACCACAGTCGGTGTTTTAAAAAGCGGTAAGCGCTAGTCGGGCGGTCGCAGATGAATCGGGATCTAGGCGGGGATTAATCGGGGCTTAAGCGGATTTAAGCGCTAGTCGGTAGGGTTTAGGCGCTAGGCGTAGCCAGGCGGTGACCCTCAAAATAGCGTCTAGGCAGGGTTTAGACGGACCCAGGCGGGGATTTTTAAAACAGTGACCATGGTATTTTAAATGTAAAGTTAGAATTTGCAATTTTTGTAGGTTATATAATACTAAAAGTCTAAAACCCTATTTCTCAAAAAATTTCACAAAAAATGCCCATATTACTTTAAAAAACCGTATTTCTTAATCTCATTAGACTTTCACTCCGTTCCTTGTATGTCGTGTCGGTGGGGAGACAGAGAATGTACTCAATATTTATTCAATAAAATATTATAAAGTGAAGTGAAAATAAAAGATTGCAGCATTGTATTAAATACCTGAAATGCTACAATTACCTCTTTGGGACACATGTTTGTACTGAGATCCTAAAGCTTATAATTCAACAATCTCAATGTCTCTTTAAATAAAAAAAATAGAAAAACAGGAAAAAAAAGGTTTGTTATGAGTTTGGTTGGTAACCGTACATCCTTGACACTACTAGGTTTTTTATCCATTATTGTCAAAATAGTGTGATTCGCGACTTAAATTGTACTATTCAGTTCGATTCATCACCAAATATAAATGGACTAAGAATCGTGATTGAATCGTATGGTTCAACAGATTCGGCTGCTTCAGAAACTGAAATTAAAATATTAGAAATTTTGATCGTCGTTTTATTTTTCCTTAATAGTATCGTATAATACTAAACTAAATAGGAATCTTTGATTAAAAAGAATCTAAATAGACTTTTTCAATTCCAAAATCTTACCTCAAAAGGAACAAAAGAATAAAATAGATTCAAGTTTTGAAATTCTATCATCAAAAGAGAAACTAGAGCAATAATTAATACTAATGAGATTGAAGATGATGAGATTGAATATTTGACTTTTATACTAATGAAGAGATTGGAGGAAAAAAAGAATTAGAGCGTGCAATGGTGGAAGAAGAAGATGAAAGTGGTGATGTTTCGCTTAGTGATGAATAATAATTAGTGATCAGGATTTTATTTGATAAGGTTTTTATTTGCTAAAGTTTAGTATAAATTTTAAGTTGAACATTCTAAATATTTTATTTTTAAATGATTTTTAAGAATTGATCTGAATCTTATGATTCGATTTGCGATTCACGATTCATGAAAATGGAATTTCGATTCTCGATTTGACAACTATGTTTTTATCCCCTTTGAATTTTTAGAAGTTTCATTTTTCACTTTGAAACTTGTAAAAGAACTTTAGCTTGTCTCTTGTTGTTGAAATGTCAACTTTTTGTTATGTGTCATATAGAACAATGGTGGTTATATGGTTCTATTTGTCTAAGTTGAACTTGAACGGACTAATAAGACATTTTAAACATATTTAAGGAACAAATTGTTTTTTATAATCTAGAGAAATACTAGACAATTTTTGAAACTTTATGATGTGTGGGTTGTACAAAGGAGTCAAACCCGGTTCTGGCTTTTTTTTTTGCATCTTAAGTAAAATTATTTTTGAATTAATTATATTAGACCTTGGATGCAATTTATTTATATAATGAATTATTGTAAAATAAAATAAGAATTAATATATTGAAATGATAATGGTAAAAGATAATTGTTCGAAGGCCTGTGAACCTGTGATTTGCCAAAAGAAAGTGAGTTAGGGGGGTTTGCCAAACCCCCTCCGATACCTAAGTCAGTTAATGGGCAATATATAAGAGAATAGGAAGAAAATGGGTATGAGAGCTTACCGTATGTGAATGAATGGCTGTGTATTTATAGGCATGTGATGTGAGGTGTAGGTAGGGATGTCAATCGGGCGGGGAATATCAGAAACCCGTGGAATCTGAACCGACGGGTGTGGGGAATAACCGAAAATTTCACACCCGTGAATAAAATGTGGGCGGGTTTGGGTGGAACCAACTCCGAACCGTTGGGCACCCGAACCCGCACCCGCACCCGAATAAATCCCCGAAATAAACCCGAATGTAAAACACATACACACAATTTTTTAATTGTACTTCATATATAATTTATTCAAATCAATTATCTTTTAAGTAATTCCATACTCAAATTTTATTGATAAAAAAACTAATAATATTACAATTTAATTAATTATGGTTTCTTAATATTAAATCAATTGAATTTTTTTTGAAAAATAATTATATTATATATTGCACAAAAAATCAATTGTTCAAAATAAAAGACAATCAAAGCCGAAAAAACAAGTGCACAAAATAGTATTAAACAAGTAACTTATTACTCAACTCTCTATCATTATAGCAAGCAAAACTCTCATCTATACAAGACCATCTTAATCTCACCACCATTTGAATTCGCTAAAACAAAAAATCAACAAATTGACAAGCATGAGAAAAAACATAAAAATTCATATTAAGCCAATGAGAACGTCGTAGCATTTAGAGTTATTACTTTTATTATACAATCTCATAACTGAAATTTATTAATTTTATGATAAAATGAAGTACAACTTTTACTATAAATGAGATCATGCATCAAATTTATGTGAAATTTATCGTAGGGCGAGGATTAGCCGAAAACCGCCCGAACCCGCACGGGTGTGGAATGGGCGGGTGAAAAAATCCCCGAAACACTAAATGGGGCATCCCCGAACCCGCACCATCCTCACCGAACCCGCCCCACTGACATACCTACGGTGTAGGCCAATTAAATGGCTTCTGGTTTGCACCAACAAAGCTCCGCCTCCGTAAAAAAAAAAACATCACTCACATTACAAAATAGTATGATTACAAATAAATGGAAAGTTGCTAATAGAGAGAGTAAGAAATGTGTATGATGAACATACGTCAGGTTGAAGAGGACCAACCTATTTATAAGAGGTTGGATGGGCTATTGGGCTTTTGGTTTTGAGCCCAAGGTCATCTTGGTTAGGGGTGTTAGCAAGCCCAATGGCTCGCATATAGTTCGAGATTCGGCTCGGTCAAAGCTCGGCTAGAGTTCGACTCGAGTTTGAGATTAGCTCGAGATATTAACAAGTCAAGTCAAGCTTTTTATAGTTCAGCTCGAAAGCTCACAAACATGTTCGTATTATTTTTCTACTAAATAAATTAGTAAAAAACAAACTATATGATTGGTGAGTAATAAGTAAAATGATGTATTGATATGACTTTCTATTATGTTTGTATAATAATGATAAATAAGGAAATACTTCAAAAGAAATTAATTTAAAGTTAATATAGTTTATGGCTCTACATAATCAAATGTGATTCCAAACCATGTTTTTTTTTCATACTTTAGTATAAATTTTTAGGATTATACATTTGAATTTTTATTTTTCAAAATGTTGTATTTGGAAAAAAAATAGTTAAGAATTTAACAAGAGTAAATGAGGCTCGTTAAGCTCGCAAATTCGCGAGCTCAAGCCGAGCTGTTCATGAACCCGAGCCGAGCTGAAGTTTTCTAAACTCGACAAGCTTTGAACCGAGCCAAACCCGAATATTTTCATTCACGAGCCGAGCTGTGCCCGGGACTGTTCGATCTCGGTTCGGCTCATTAACACCCCTAATCTTCGTAATACCCCTTACCAGGATGTCCACCCCCTTGTGTTTTATATATATATATATATATATACATCATTGTGGGTGTGAATTTTTTTTTAAAGAAGCTTTGTTTGTGCAAAGTGTCTTTGAAAGAGTCCTCGAATGATGTGAATGGTTTTTGAATGACCATAAATTGCGATGAGTTGACTAAAATTTTGGTCTTTGTTTTGTAGTATGTTTTTTTATACATCAAATTAGAAGTAGTAGTTTGTTTCTAGACTTAGTTCATTAATCACCCCGTGAACTAGTCCAAAAAAATCATTTGACATTGAGGGGGAGTAAAGATACAGAGTTAAAACAAATTAAGAGGTATCTGATACATTTGAAAGTTTAGGATGTCAAGTAATTATTTATGACAAGTTCGGGGGGTGAAAAATGCATTAGGCCTTAAGTCTATGATTTTTTACAAAAAATGGTAGTTCGATGGTACAATAACCATTGAAAAAATCATGAAAATATAATCGCAAAATTGAGAATCTCTATATTATACTTCAAATAAAACATATGCAAACTATGTCTTAATACATGCTAAACCCCACTTCAAAATGGAGTTAGAGTGGGATTTGAAGCTTTAACCTTGCTTGAAATCTCCCTTCAAATTTTGAAGTTGCTACAATATCATTTTTTTCTAAAAATTTTTTGCACAGATGTGCTTTTATTATTAAATTACGAAGGAAAATGCCCACTCCACCCTGGATGTGATTCGAACTTTTGACCTCCAGAGTTATAAACTCAATCTCTACCACTAGGCTAAGACATCAACCACCACAATACCACTTCATGTAGTAACTTCAAAATTTTTTAAATATAATGTGTTTACTTTTTAGTTTTTGCTTTTTTACTTCAATTTGATTGGTCGTTTATTATTTGAAGTTTGTAGAATTGAGTTGAATAATTATATTTTGTTTTGAAGTCGAATTTTGAAATGAAAGGTTGAAGAATAAACATTGTAGCAAATTCACATTATGGAATTTGAAGTAAAAAATGATGGTATAAGGTTGGAGTTGCCCTAATTATCCACCGAAACAAAATTACAAGCTATATATAAGTGTTAAATTTTAGTATTTTTTTTTAACTACATGTCCTAAATAATGGCACTAAATATGTACCTCAGAAAAAGGAGCAATAATCATCTAGCTATAAAAAAATACTTACCAAAATATCTTCATTTAAATAATCTTGTTCAGAATTGAAATCGTATTAAACTTTTAACCTTTTCTAATAAATATATTCAATAGGATTCCAACTTTATTTTCTCCCAATTTATTTATAGTCAACTCTTATTGGTAGCTAAAAAGAATTACTACAAATTAGTTTTACTACCCTAAATCTAGACTATTTTTGACACCTAAATTAAACCCTAACAGAACAGTACTTATTGATATATTTCACCTAATTCATTCACCAGTCGCCACATCAGGTCATTTTGTTGGCTTTTGGTCTCTCCTTAAGAGTTCACTGCCAGCAGTTCTTTTAACACAACCAACTATCAAAAGCAAAAGAAAAGAAAAAAAGGAAAAAAGTGCATTGGGTTAGTTGTGGCCTTTTTTGTAAAAGAAAAAACAATGGGGTACCAATCTTGATTTTTATTTTTGTTTAATTGCAGTACTATTTTATTTTATAATATCTAACAAAAACAAAGACAAAAGTTGTGCACAAAAAGTTGTCTTAAACTCCCTATATGTTGGGCTGTCTCATTTGTGGCCACATGTTATTTTAATTTTTAAACCTTTTGGTCCAAAACCTCTATCTCACATCCATATATCTTAATATATTGTATTATAAAGGGCATTAATTATATCTAGGGTACCACGTTTTGACCTATTTAAACAAACAAAAATACCTCTACAAATAATATATATACACAAAAAATCAAGTAGACTCATTTACGTGATTTAATTTTTTATAGAGGCACGGTTAGACTGAATACAACCATTATTTTCTATAACCTGATTAGACCTTATACAGGCTGCATATCTTATAATTTTTTTCTATGAAGCATATCTTATAATTATAGATTAAAGGAAATTAATCATACAGGGAGTATCAAGTTTTTACCTAATTAAACAAACGAAAATACACCACCAATAAAATTATATTTAAAAGATTGAAATAAATGAAAATGGGCTTGGGCCCACCACGTGGTCCACGAGACCAATGAATGATGAGTGAGAAAGAGTAGATTGGTCATACATGGGATTATTGTGCCTATTATTAAATACGACAAAGAACTTTCAATATATCACATTTAAAGAAAAGAACTACAAATGGATTTCTGATAATGGAATATATGGATTTCAACAGGCTATTTTGTTATTCTTAAAAAACGTTAATTTTATGTTCTTAGCATACTTAAGAGACCATTCTAGGTTACCTCTTGGGAAGTCCTAATGTTGCACCCCAAAATTTTTCTAATTTGTGATTGAGGTCTTAACCTAGTTGTTAAGATAGAAGCTGTGGATTCTAGAGATTTTAGGTTCGAGTCACATCTGGGGTGGGTTGGAGATTTTTCTTTCCATTTAATGTAAACCTAAATGAAGCAATTGCCTTGGTGAAGTTAATTCTCCTTTTATTTTTATTCGTATCTAAAAATAAAATTGGCATTGCCTTTTTAATATTTTACAGTGACAGGAAAGTGGAGAATCTAATGTTTTTTAGTCCTTCAACTTTGGAAGAGGCAAATTCTATATGCCTATCTTCTCTTGCTTAAGAATTTTACCACTCAACAACTTTTTCATTTTTGTTCCTCTCCCACTACTGTAAAGTAAATGATAAGTCCATCAATAGACAAAAAGGACCCTTCGTCTTGAATCCAAGTCAAGTAGTTTCATCTCCACTCGAATCCAAATTCAAGTACATTTTGCAACACTCTAGATGTTTTACTCCTTTGATGTAGAAGTTCCACCAACATTTCTTATTTAGAGTAGCTTGCATTCGGTTAATATTTTAGTGTAATTGGATTGACTAATTGATTAATGTGATCGTGATATATAATCGAACAAGTCAGGAGAATGCGGAGTGCATGCTTGTTCGGTCTTTATCACGATTCAAGGGTCTGGGGGCAGCGCCCCGAGCTAGGGTTGAGTTACCAAGTTAGCTCGAACAGGAAAAATTTTATGTTATTACCTCCAAAAAGTCATGTTTTTTGGACCATAAACCTGCCATTTTCCCGAAATGTCATTTATTTTCAGATACTGCCTTTTTTTCCGAAAACTCATGTACTTTTATATGGTTTTTCTGCTATAAAAACCCGACAATGGTCAATAAACGGACTATGTTCATTTTTCATTTTTTCAGAACAATTCTCATTCTAAATTCTTATAAAAATTCTGATTTTATCCGATTGAAATATTTGATGAAACCGGCAAATAAATTTCAATCTGAAAGCGTTTCACGACTTCAGATTCATCCGAGTGATCCCCTATACCAGAAATTTCGAACTTTGGACCTGGCAGATAACACTTAAAGACTATGCAACATAAATAGTAATACTACCAATAAAATCAACATTCTTATATATAATAATAATAATAATAATAATAATAATAATAATAATAATAATAATAATAATTATAATAATAAATCTGGGACCTTCAAGTTTATGGTGACTCAAACTGCTCAATGTACATTTGCAGATTGCAGAAGCAATGGTTCCGGGGCCATGTCGAAAAACGACATGTTCATTCGATTAGTGAGTATGATTACCAAAGCTGTTATTCTTTTCTACATCTACTCCATTGGTGAGGAGCAGGGGTTAAGGCGGTGCCTCGAGCGGGCAATAGAACTGAGACGTGGCAGTGGCAATGGAAGAAGGCGGAGCGAAAAGGAGAGTGTGGTTGAGAGGTTTGGATGGAAGAAAGGGAGCAGATGGAGGGGTTGCCGAGAATGAGAATCCTGATGATGCTGCGCTGACCGGACCCGGCATTTGCCATGCCCGCTTGCCCGACACTTGCGAATCTGTTTCTCTCTCCTGCTAGTTTTAAACCATGCCACCGTCAAAATGTGCTTGCCTTCCAAATACAACAACTTATAACGAGGCCAAATGATGATGATGATGTGTTATCATCAGCTCCCTCAACTTGTCTCGTTTCGCCTGCTGCCCCCTTCAACTTTGGAAAGGTTTCTGTAGCGCCCTCGACTTTGCAAAAAGTGTACCAATTCGCCCCGTGAATGCACGTGTCAGCTTTTGATTGGAGGGAGAAAAATGACATCTTTGAAAAGTTATACCAACCAGAGGATGAAACGTGGCATTTAGGAGGCAAACTGATGCACTTTTGCTAAGTTGATGGAGCTGCGGGAATTTTTCAAAGTTCAGGGGCATTAGGCGAAATGAGAAATATGTTCAACATGTATACTACAATATTTCCTTCAGTTTCAAATTAAATTAATGTAGCCAAAATTCCTTTCCTTGGTAAAAGATGAATTTTACAATGAGCTGTATAATATATTCTCACATAGAAGAAAGTTGAGGTACTATATTAAGAGATCAGTTCATTCAGCAAATCACAGGGAGGGGATGCATGTGCAAACCAGCAGCGGAAAATGGATAATCAAGGCATGTTCAAAATAACTTGGAACACAAGCGAATGAACTGAAAAAACGAAAAGGAATACCTTGCAAGGGAAGTAAGTAGGGTACATGCCGTTCCAAAACATCGGATGATCGGAAGTCCTGCTTGACCCTTTGGAAGGTGGGCCGCCCACCATTACGACATTAGAGTTCTCCTGCAGCATCACATCATAAGTAACGGTAAACTTTTCATTTCTATGAAATTATGAAGGCATTAACACAAAGCTAACAATATGTGCAGTTCATTGAAATTTTCAACTGCTAATAGATAACTAACACATGGCTATTCTATAAAGGCATGCTATAGCAAAGGAATTTTCTGGCAGTGAACTGATATTCGGTTATTCTTAGGTCAAGTACTTACCCTCGAACTCTTGTCGACATCATAAAGGCCCAAGTGGAATTGTACGTCCCCTTCATTTTCCTTGGCAGAGTTACTTAAAGAAGCAGACATCCCCAGGTTCAGATCAAGATTGTGTTTGTTGCCTGCAGAAGAAATCGAATCACAAACTCAAGTTCACTGTTACTTAAAAGTAAAAATGAGAAACATTTAATAGCAAGTTAATGAATTTACCTTCATGACCAGCCTCAGAAACCATCTCTTGCTCATATGTACTGGGCTCAAAGTTGGTCACTGCCTCTCTTCCATTACACTTGATAGCCGCCTTGTCATAAGCCCTGATTTCCAGAAAACCAAAAGGGAGACACATGTTGGTGGAACGGTATTGAGGTTGAGAATTCAGGTAATAAATTGAGTATCAGAAGAGTGTAATTCATGATCATTAAGACCTTGCAGCTTCTACTTCACTGTCGAACAGCCCAAGATAAATATACCTGCATTCAAGCATCGTAGTCTGAAAACACCATTGCCAAATTTCTTCTTCGAAATAGGCATTTTCAATACTGTCTTTCCATACAAGGAAAAAAACCCGAAAGCAACCCAATCGAGATAAGAAAACTATTCTTAGTTTTCACACAGGTTATTCGTGCTTGTCATATATCTAAATACTAATTGCAATACAGCCAAAAAAATTGAAATTCCCTTAAATTTGTTACTCACTTCTTTCCCAGAAATTGGCCCATTCTTGCTTCCCATCTACCACATTTGTGAAGTGTTACCCCTCGATATTTTGAGCTCCCTCTGGAGAAACCAGTGCTCTGGCGGCGGAGTATGTGAACAAATTCTTCCTTGGTCAAATTCTTCATCTGCCAATTGATCAAAGATAGATGATCCAATTAAAACAACAATCCAACAAAACCAGAACTAGTAAACTGGATTCACACATATCAGAATTATCATCATCCAACCTGTTTCATATCATCCTCATAGTCACTGAGAGTGAAGTTGATGTCAGCGTCAACACCCCTAAATTTGATGGCAGCTCGATCATAGGCTCTGGATGAATAAAACTGCATGTTAGCAAAATTGGGCTGAATCTAGACACGCGTTAGACCAAAGACAGAGAGGGTAGCTTGGATTAAAATGGGAAATAAAGCTATCAGGAGACTATGATCCAAACTAAAATCAAAAGAACAGTTATTACCTTGCTGCAGCATGAGCAGTGTCAAATCCACCTAAACAAAAACAGCATGAAAATCAATGAAACTCCTAGAAACATATTATGGTTATTTCGTTCAATAAAACTCAGCTATAATCACATAAACAAAGCACATCATATCCATACCCAAATAGACTTGCTTGCCACAATCCCTGCATAAAAAAGTAACCATCAGAAACAACTAAAAACAAACAGGCTATGCATAGAAATAAAGCAAAACATATCAATCAATTCTTGGACTAGATGATAAAGTAGAAATTCCACAAAGACCTTAGAATTCAAAGCATCCACAATCCCATAACATAATCAAAACCGGTTTGACTCAAGTCACTCTGTCAAAACCAAACAAATTCAACGAAACAAACATTGAAACAAGTAAATTATGAAAAATAAGCAAAGCAACATTTCAATAATTTTACCATATGTGAGATTCCCATCTTCCAGTCCTCCTATAGAAGGTAACCCCTCTATACTGTGAGCTCCTGGACCTGGGGCCTCTCCTGCTTTTCTTAACCTGCTGTGGCATGGTCGGCATCACCCGCACCTCTCCATGGCCAGTCTCTTGCTGCCTCTGAAAGGAAAGATCAATCCAATTCCTTGAAGAAGGTCCTTGTCCAGCTTGGGATACAGAATTCCCATAACCTCCACCAACACTAATCCCATTGCTCACAGGGAACAACTCCTTCGTCGCAGCGGTGTCGTTTCCACCACCTCCTACTTTCAGTATATCAAAATTGAAGGTGCGTATATTGCTAGTATCATTAGCATCACCTGTGCAGGCGCGTGTGGAGCACGAGTCATCGTTGCTGGATGCGTCCGCATTCACGATTGATGAACTGGACGTCCCCGATCCTTCCGGGTAATGATACTGCCGGTACTGATACTTCTCCATCAAAGCCCCACCAGCTGAGTTCTGAGCCGACTCCGACGATTCCACATTGAGATTGAGATCCAACATAGTGACAGTTACTTCACAAATTATCTTTCAACACAAGAAAATGATTACCAAATCAATTCAGTTCGTCCTTTCTCCTATCCAAATTCCGCTACAAAATCACCTCAAACAGCAAAGGTAACAGACCAATTTAACTAGGAGTAACAAAAATAACTATTTCCTCTGAAATAATAGAAAAATCCGACGCCGGAGATGGATCGGATCAAGTAAAATCAAGCAGCAAAAATATCCGAAACATGTAACGTAAGCGACTAAATTTGACTAGAAACAAAGGAAACAAGTACAAACAAAAGAAACAGATAGTTCTCACAAACAAAAGAAACAGATAGTTCTCACAAAAGAATCGCCGGTGAACGGAGACGATGAAGAATAGAGGCTAGTAAGCTGAAAGAAACAGCAGCGTTCGAAAAGAAGTGAGAGGAAATTGAGGCATTGGTAAAATCATGGCAGATTAGCTGATTCAATGGAAAGGAGAGCTGAGATTCTTCTTATATGAGAAAGAGATCAAAGGAGAAAGAACATTTCAGTGGAAGAAGGAAGGAGGAGGAGGCAATGGAGAATAATACTATATTTATAATTTTATTATCATATATAAAATTTGTATCTGATATCAGAAAGGTTACCGGTTTGGCTGGTAATTGATATTTTGTTTTTTTCTTTCTTTTTATATTTTGCCGTCCATTTAATTAAAACAGCATAATAATTATCCATCATAATTATTTTCCCACTTTTTCATTTTTATGATATATTCAAATAAAGTTGTTGCTAGTTTTTTACATTAGAAATAAATTGTTTTTTAGTCATTCCTATAATTTATTAGATTATATACTCTTATAAAATTCACTGAATAAAAGATAATGTTAAATGTTAATTTTTTTATTATACAAGTTAAAGATTTTAAATATTTTTTTCAGCCGTATTTGTTCAATTGTTGTTTATTTTTTATTTTGCAAGTAGATTCATTAAGTAATGTATCAACATTCAGAGTTTCTTCTATATTATCTCTTTCAAATTATCTGTACTCCGCCCAAATTTTTCTTCATTGCTTAAAATTAAATTTCTATGTTGTTGGTAAAAAAAGGAAACTGTATAAATAATTATAATGTAAATGAAAAAATAAAATTAAAAGGTGAAAGATAGTTTGGGGGAAGAAGAGGTTGAATAGTTGCTCTCAACAAAAAAATGGGTGTACCAAGTTTATATCCTTCTTGGTGTGGGCCAATTTAGGTGAATATATTTATTTTTACTGAAAAAATTTATAGGTTTTTATTTTTTTCAACAAATTTTGGAGTTATTATTAGCAATTTATTCATACGGAGACTAGGTTTTTTAGAAAAATTTACACTATGACAAGAAAAATTTCCACTATGTCCCGTTTTTTATATTGACTTAAATCCCATGAGATATAAGATCACAAATCGCAAATATAACAGTCTCGTACCACAAATTTAGTCACATGTCTCCAAATTCATTTACCTTCTTTGGAGGATGCATTAAAACCAACGCTTTAAAATATTAAACGTGTGACATTTGTAAAAGTATGTGTTTATTATAAAAATGTTAGGTAACTAATAGTGGACGTATTAGAGGTGATGTCAAGAATTGTATTTTGAAAAGATTGAAATTTTAGTTGATGACTAGCGTCGTTCTGTTTAACGAAAAGTTTCGAATATCAACGTTCACCAAATTTGAATTTTACTCAACGTAAAACAAACTGGAGCAACAATCATGGATAAACAAAAAGTCATAAATACGACATTTAAGGTTGAGCTTACTCGACAAAAACAAAAAATCAGTTGAAGATTCCAATATAAGCCAACACATGTCCATCCGAGTCAATTATCTCCGCTCGCAGAGGAGGTCCTGGTGTGGAAGCCAATTAGGCAACCGCCTAGGATCCAAAAAAACTGAAGGGCCTAAAATATCTATATACATCAACATTTCATTGCTGATTAGTTAACTACTGCTATTGAACACTACACTTCCATTAATTTGGGGCCTCTTAATATACAATTTGGATTAGAACCCTATAATTATTAAGGTCGGCTGTGTCCACTCGACATGCATCACAATTCAATTTTGTGATGTTATTTGAAGGAGGTGACCATTGCTTCGCTTGTTCGGAGGATAAGCTACTAGCTCTATGTCCAAATAGGAAGGTTTCGAATCAACTAAATTACTCTCTCCGGCGTTAAAAAATTATCATTTTACTTGACATTTCATTTTCTCTTTTGTTTGTCATTTTCAAATATCAATGCAAAATTTAACTCTTTATTCCTAATTTACCATAGTATTAATTAGGAAAGATATTAAATTTAAATGAAGTTATAAGATAATAAATTAAAAAAAAACAAATATTTTGAATGTTATATTATAAATGATAATCTTTCTATTTTTGTTCAACAAGAAAGTTTTCAAATATCACAGTTCCATCAAGTTTCACATTTATCATAAGCCATGAAATTTATCTATTTAGTTAACATAAAATATAATTAAGTTAGTATATTTAATAACTTCTCAGCAAATTCATAAGAACGGAAATGATCTATACTATATGTATACAATATTTATTAAAAACATAAGAATAATTAATATAATTGCGTAGGGAAATGATGACATGATCAAGGGACTTTCCTAAAAATTCTAATTGTTGTAATTTTTTGAAATAAATTTATACAAATTTAAATTTGTAAGTATATACTATGAAATTTGACGGAATTTACATGAAAATTTGCCAATTGCTAAGCAAGAAAAAATGACACGGGGCATAAAATGATTGGAAGGCTGAAAGGGGTTTGGGACATATTTAATTGAAAAATTGATTGGGTTCAAAAGTCAGAGTCAAAAGAAGAGAGAATTGTTTGTTCATAGCTTTACCAAATTTGGAAATCAAATTACCCAACAAGATTTTAAGGTACTAAATGTTACCCCAACTGGAATGTACTGCTAATAGTAATAAATAATTCTGCGTTTAATAAAAAAGAAAGACAAGAAAATCTAATCTCATATTATCTCTCTTAAACTTTCTTTATTAGTTATCTCTTACTACCACGTGTATGTTTAAGGAATCAACAAAAGTAACGGTCCCCGTTTTCTTCAATTTCAGTGTATTAGTACCATATCGGTATATTGTAATTCAAACCAAATTCAAAAAAGAAACAAAACATTTACAAGTTATTTTATCTCAATCAACGATTAAGAGTAATTGTGTACAGAGGCTCTTAACTAGATAAAGCAGAGTAACTTTGACAAGGTTACTTCTGTAAATGGATACGCTCAATGTGATTGATGGTTTAAATAACTATTCTGTTTTTTTTATTGGCTCCAGTTTATTATGATTTTTTTTAACATTAAAATTACTTTTGTCATTAGATCTGTAAATCACGTTACTCATTTGAAAAGTAGGTAGTTCATTGACAAGTTTCTGTTAGACTACAAGATAACAAGACTACATTTTGTTCAACACGATAACTTTCTTTCCTATATAAAATGGCATAATCCTCAGCTCGTACTTTATTAGAAATAATTCAATAAACTCTACCCGTAGTTTGTACAATAAAATAAGGCCAGATGCAACTTGGAAAATTTAGTCTTAAATTACCCTGAATTTTTAAAATTTTACGTAGATTCCTGAACTTGGTAAAAGTGTAACAACTTTACCTTATCGATTCCACATGTTAACTTTTAGTTTAAGAGAAAAATAAAAAATGATATCTTGGATAGTCAAATCAACCGTAATTTAATATATGACATAGGAATAATCTGACGCATTTTTAACAAGTTCAAAAAAATTAAATGAGATTTTAAGATAATATCAAACAAAAAAAAATTAAAGTTAAGAATGTCTTGATACATTTTGCCATACATTCATTTGAGTTTGCTAGACATACTAAAAAAACAAAACCATCAACTAAACTTAATTTAATTAGCACTTCACGATTCTTTTAAATCTCCTTCATTTAAAAAGAAATAAATAAAACAAAAAAACAAATTGTTCGTAGGTTCTACATATGGTTGTAGATGACAAATATAAAAACCAATTAGTCGAAAAATGCAACCACAGATTTGTTGAAAATAATAAAATAATGAAAAAGATAACGTGGTAACTTCTCATCCTAGGAAACAAATTCATAGCTTAATTTCTTTTTATTATTTATATTAGTGTAACCCATTTGAATCTGCCTCATATTTTACTATTTCTACTTTTGTCTGTCGGCAAACCATCACCACTTGCTATTATTTATCTAATTGTCTCAATCTAAAAGTTTGAAACTGCAATTTGTCAAAAACAAATATTACAGAAAAAAGTAATTATTTGTACTGTGGTTGGGAAATGAGACTAAATTTATAATTTTAAATGTAATATTTTGAGTCATATAATAGGTAAAATGTGGAGGAGAGTTTTTTCGTATATGATATAAACCTATTTGTGTAAAAAAATTTAAAGTTAACTTTTTTTTTATCGGTTTCTTGTAATTGTTATTAGGTTTAATGCATCACTAGTACTAGGTATTCAAATTTGTTATCTAAAAGGTCAATGCACCGAACTTTCAAAGTAAGCTCGTAGTTTTCTCAGTTTTAAAAAAGTACATCACATTACTCCTTTAATAACACGTGTCACCTATTGATTGGTAGAAAAAAAAATCATAAAAATAACATTTTTAAAAAATCAAATCAATTATAAAATGATACATGATATTCAGGAACAAAGTGGTGCACATTCTAAGAGTTGAGAGTTACGGGATATCTTTGAAAGTTAAGAGAGGCATTAAGATATTTTAAACAAATTCGAGTAAGTAATGATGCATTATGCTCTTGTTAATATTATGGGTTTGGTAGACTTGAACAATAAAATTTTGTAGACGTGTTGTTCTCAACAACCTGATGATAGACAACAGATCCATTTATCATTTGTTGAAATAGTTTATTTATTTTTAAAAGAAATATGTTTTTCAGTTGAATATATTTTTGATAAATACTTTAATATTCTTATGGATTATTATTGTTGATACAAACTTAATTTCATAACTCTGCATACATGTATGTGATTGTAGTCGGAGTTACTACCGCGGAAGTTCCACTAAAACAATATATTTTGATATTAGATAAAAAAATTTGTGACTTTAAATATATAATAATTAAAAACTGTTTACTATTAATTCACAAAACTTTTCGGAATCTGAAAGGGTTAAAAATGAAACTTTTTAAATAAACAATCTAACTTTTTCAGATAAGCAGTCTGAGAAAGCAATATGATCACATTATAATGCAAAACACCGTCATTCTGTCAACAAAACTTCAGTAAAATCAATGTGCATTAGGCTTTTTTAATATATTCAAAGTTTCAATTTTGAATTTCAAATCCTAAGAAATGCAATACAGTGAAATGCGAAACAAAATTATATTAAAAATGAGATAGGATTATTAAATATTTTGGGGCAAAATTTAGCGAGAATTTGGGTGCATCTTGACCCTCCATTTGAAATGAATATTACAAATTTGTAATGTGCTTAAAAAAGGGTTGAATTTGGGTCATCCATTAAAAATGAAGGGTCCCCATGAACACAAATTCTTTCTAAATTTAGGGTTAAATTTCGTTTTGCCTGATTTTTTTTTAAAATAAATCGTGACCTACAAATCTCATATTTTACAAAACACACAGTTTACACTTTTATATTTTACATTTATGTGAACTGTTATTTATACCTTACAAACCTCAATCTGATTCATCTTTTCTTCATTATTCATAACAACCACTGTCCACATCGTCCAATATTTGTTGTCATCCTTGGCCGCCGTTATTTCACCGCCACCGCCACCGCCGTAATCTCATCCGTTACAGCTCACGTCTTCTTTGATCCTCATTGTTACTCACTATGTTTTTCCTATCAAGACTGAGATCGAAGAACTTGTTTATCGAGTTGGATTTTACTATACATTATTTAAAGATATTTTGAGATGCTTGGTTAACTGAATGGATTCTCTAGCCCACAGTATTTGATGGTTTTTTAACCCCAAGTTTGTTTCTTTATTCAAACGTTAGGTCACTGATTACTCCATGTGCGTATTATTTTAGTTTAGGAATTAGATATGTCGATGGGAAATTAATTATGCTTTGAGAACTTGGAATTCACTAGGTATCAATCAACTAGTTTGATTCCTTAGTTGATTTTTTTGGTTTATATTATCTATCATTTCAAAAGCTTGATTTTATTGATGAATTGAAATGATTATTGTAGAGATTTTCTTTCGGTGAAATATTTGACTTGAAACAAATGACTTATACCACTCTTATATAAGGTATAATGTCTTTATTTCAAGTGAAGCATTTCATCGGACTGTCTGTATAAGTTTATACAAGTATAATGGCTACATGTCATGTTTTTTAATGGAAAGTGAGTTTTACTGTATACATAAAGGGGAATATTATATAAATACATTATACTATGTATAAGAGCTTTCATAACAAGTTTAAGTTATTTCTGCCATGATTTTTATGAGAAATTCACTATTGTTGTGAACATAAAGGAGAAAAAAGACTATATAAAAATATATTATACAACTCTTACTCCATGTACAAAGCTTTCATGAAAAAGGTAGTAAAAATGGACATTATATCACTATTATACTATGTAAAAGATTGCGATACATTATTTTTTCAAAAAAACGGAACTGCATATCATTTTAAAGATAAAATTAAGATGAACAAAACATTTTAAAGCTTCGATTCGAAAAAATCAACGGGTTGTGAGATATGAACGTATGAATATGCAAAATTCAAATTAAGACAAAAGCAATATAAAAAGGGTTAAAGTAAAAATATAATCTAATAAAATTTCAAATTTAATATTTTTTTCTCATTGTTACAAAAGCTATTTTGAGCATTTGCTTTAGTTTCCCATGAACATTACAAACTCATATCTCATTAAAAATTTGTAAAAATATTCTCTGAATTTTTTTTGTAAACTTCATCGATTACTTCACCTTTTTCAAATGAACTTTATTGTATGTGTATATTTTTTTTATAGATTATGCTTGAATTGGAAAGAGATTTGAAAGAGCCAAATTTAATTCATGATCATTCCCATCAGTGTTTCAAAAAGCGCTAGGCGCTAATCGGGCGGGTGGAGATGAAGCGGGGCCTAGGCGGACTTAGGCGCTAGTTAGTAGGGTTTAGGCGCATCCAGGCGGCGACCCTCAAAATAGCACCTAGGAGGGGAGTTTTAAAATAATGATTCTCATCCAACTGGGTGGACATACTAACTGAACTAACATGTCCAATTGATTCATTTTAAAAGTACTTAAGCGTATTTTTCAGCTAATGGGTGAGCTTACTTTGGTAAAGCTGGTCAATTATACATTACAGTTAATTTGTTGGATGGGCCTCCTCCTAGTATACTTGCATTTATTGTATTTGGATGTCAAAGGTGTCGTGATTAACCGTGGTGTATCTGGACTGTCCTTTTGTTTACTTAGCTTTTGGTCTACTGTTGTTTTCTTTTCTATTCCCTTTCATTCTTTCTCATGTGTTTGTTGTATTTTGTTTCCTTATTAAATAAAAGTACTTAATAATAATAAATCTTATAGACATTTGTCCCTTATCACTAAATTTGAGCATGGGCTGGGTTCTAGCAGTGTCCAATCAAACCTAACTAAATGGTTTAACGTATAAATAATAAATGTCAGAAAACACAAAACTAGTTGTGGTAGTTCAATTGATTCACATATCAAATTCGTTGAACAATGTTGTTAAAAAGCTACTCAAAAGTTATAACATGTCATGAAATAGTTTAATTTTAGCAGTGGTATTTATGATTTGGATTAATTTTATATTTTGTATTAAGAGTATAAGACAAAAAGAAAATGATGTTTTACAGTTTTCTATTTTTAATCTTATTTTGATTAAATTATTAAAATTTAACGTGAAAATAGTTTATGCACAATTTTTTTTAATTTTGCATATTCATTTTCATTCATTTAGTAAAAATTAATGATACAAGTTATTGAATTTATTTTTTATTTTGAAAGAATTATTAACACGGTATCCACGAATAAAATTATTTTATTCAATAATGTATATGATAACATTGAAGAAACTTTTTCACAATAAACTTTAATAATTTATTAAAAATATGGAATAATTGAAAAACATAAAGGTGAACTTTTTATAAAATATTCATGTTCATTTTATTAAGAAACTAAAATAAAAACAACGAGCATGACAAAGATGACAAATATGATACTAATAAACATAGAGAAAAATAACATATATGGTAAGCTTGATTGTGCTCCTATTGTTAGTTTATAATGAAAAAAACAATTCAGTAGTAAGTAGAAAGAATTTTAAATATTCTTTATACAAAAATTTGAAACGAAATTCTTCAAAAATTATGGTTCCACGTGCCATAATATTTTATTTCAAAATATCAAACTTGTTTATTGCCGGCATAAAGATTATTTGCAACTCAAAATTTCTAAATACACACATAATCAGATGAAAAATAGAAACGACTTGTATACTATGAAATTGATTAATACTACTAAGGCCCTAGTATCTTCGAATTCTGAAAGTTGAACTGAACTAAATTTAACTTAACTGAATTTAACTAAACTGAACTTAATTCAACTGAAATTAATTTAACTGAACTTGTTTTAGTGTAAATTTATAGCTACACATAGTTGAACTGAACTTAACTTAATAGAACTTAGCTGAACTAAATTGAACTTAACCGAACTGAATTTAATTGAACTGAAATTAATTGAATTGTACTTAAAGAGAAGATGACATAAATAATCTGAGCAAGAATTCAAAGGAAATAAATAATCTATATAAAATAATAAATTGGACAAGTAAGCACATAATTTCCTAAAATAAAAATAAAATATAATAACGTGAAATGAAAATTGTGGAAAAAGTCGGAAAATAATAACAACAATAATAATACTAATAATACTAATAATAATAATAAGAAAGACAGAAAGGGAAGTACAAATGAATTATCTACTTTTATTGTCGGCAAGAGCGTACGAGGTTTACAACCTTGGGAGACGTGGTTGATTCTTGTCCATTCATGTTAAGTCTTCTGCTTAATTTTTTATTCTTGTCCTTTCCTGCATTATATAAATTTTTTTTATTATTTTCAACAGCAACAATTATTGAATTTTTTGAAAATATATAAAGTGCTTACCTAATATAATAATGTTTTAAATAAAGAAATATATTTAATTATCATATGGTTTATGGTTGAGTTACTTAAATGCCCTTTTACTTTGCCTTTCCATTTAAAGCCAATGTGAGGTCAACATCAGTCTATCAAATTAATATAATTTGCAAAACTGGCATTTGTTTTGTTTAAGGAATTTAATATTATATTTTTCTACCTTACTTTTATTTATTTCTATTTTTATGCAATCTGTTTTGAAGATAAGATTATCTAAGCTTGAAGAAAATATTTAGCGTAACGTCGGCAGTTGTGAAAATAATTTTTACATTTTTTTTTTGGAAAGTATATAACATATATAAAGACGTGGAATAACAATCTCACTTTTATTTAGTTTGGTTAATTTTTTCTCAACCGAACAATATTAAAAAAATCGCAATATTGTGATCTGATCCAAAAATATACTGTTAACAAGGTAAAATATTGACAGGCGCGTACGAGCAACGCGAGTCCGCCTGAGACAGAGAGATTTAATGGTGAGGTTAGGAATGTTCTTACCGATCCAGATGGTTCCAATTAGACTCAAGGGTAAAACCTCGTTGCTCATCCAAGCGGATTGGATCCGCCCCAAATTAGGAGGAAATCAAGTCTTCCCTTAATCTCAGAGGAACGTGCAGGCGGCAATCAAGCTGAGTCGGCTTGTCCGCCTGGACTAACCCGACGTCTCAAGAGCATTGAGTCCAATTAAGAGTCTAAGACCTCAAAAGAGACATCAATAATTGGAACTCCCAGTCTAGAAAAGCTTTATCTTATTAACAAGATAAAGATTGACTCAAGCTAGAACTCTGGTGGATTCACACTCTTGGGTTAGACCAAAAGACGTTCATGGAGTATAAAAAGATCATTTGGACCACCACGCAGAGGTACATATTCTAAATTCACAGAAAAACTCTCTGCCTTCTCTCTTAAATCCGATCTAACTTAAGCATCGGAGAGGCTACGCCGGTCACACGGCTAGTCTCCCATAGCGACGTTTGTTGTTTTGCAGGAACCTTCAAACCACATAAAAGAGGAGTGTTCGGAGTTGATCTCAGTCAGAAAGTTAGCGCGTGGAACCACGTTCCAGTCCTAATTTAACATTGGTGCGGTGAGCGTGGACTGAATTTACTTGCTCAGGCGAGAATCTCAGTTCACACGAATAATTTAATAATCGAAAAATTTCAGTTCCTAGTCGATCTCAGATGGCTCACAACGGAACGAGTAACCAGCCCCCAACCACGGGGATAAATGTCACGGGGGCACCACCGCCCAAGGCTGGCGAACGCCCCCAAGGTGACGGACCCATGGGAGGAGATAACCCACTCCTCCAGTTGCAGCAAAAATACCAAATTACCCTAGAAGAAATGGAGGCGTATCGAAAGTCAGTTGTTGAGACGTACATCTCCTTTGGCGTGATGTACGGAGATCTCAATAAGGCTGGTTTAATCATATCCAAGCGAAATACAGTGCCGCCTCGGAACTTGATGGATGACTTTGACAGTGCATCGTAAGGGCTTATGCCACCACACCTCTACAACATTAGCCAGCCGCCTATAACGCCCACCATTCCTCACACAAATCCACAGATAGCTTCCACCACACTCTCGATAACCTCGGATGTATTAACCACTCAGCCCATGGAACTCAACTCAGTCGGGCAGTCAACGCAATTATCATTACTCCAGGGGTTAGTCTCGGCGATGAAGGATGGTCAGATACCACCTGGAGACATACGACCAACGTTGGCCGCCACACAAGGGTTAGGAACAGGCAAGCAGCTTGAACCAACCCGGAAAGACAGAAATTTAAAGCGGGCTGTTGAGCCAGAAAGCGAAGAGGAGGATGACCTGGAATTTGAAAAGAAAGCCAAGAAGGTTTTTGCAAAGTTAGTTATCCCTTACCAGGAGGCAACATGGAGAACCAACTTTTCACGGCTCAAGAAAAACATCCTTGATCAAACCTTACCCAGGCTTGTCTACATACCAACTTTCGACAAGTACACAGGAAAGGATGATCCTAATTATCATGCTGCAGATTTCAAAAATCTAATGGAAATGGCGGGAGCCATAGAAGCATATATCTACCGATACTTCTCAGCCACGCTAGGCGGACCAGCGGCCCGATGGTTCACCTCATTGCCTCCTTACTCCATAGGAAGCTAGGATAAACTTAGCGATGCATTTTGCAAGCATTTTTTAGGTTCCGCCTTGGCCGGGTTAGTAACAAGGAGTTTGCATGAAATTGTGCAGGGGCAAGAAGAGAGTCTTCGTGATTATTACAACCGTTTCAATGAAGCCTGTCTAGAAGTATGAGACTTAGATTTCAACACTGCCAAAGAAGCAATGCTAAAGGGAACGCGTAGTAGAGACCTGAGAAATGCAATCCTCACTAGACATCCTAAAAGCCTGTAACAAATGCTTGGCATGGCTAAGGACCTGATCCCAGTTGACGAAATAAATTTCAATCGAAGAAAAGAAGGTTGGGGCAGAGAGGCAAAGAGGGAGGATAGACCAAGATTTGACGATAGAAGGCGAAAAGGACGAGGCGGATCTAGTCGAGGTAGATATGTCGATCGGGAAGAAGACCGCCCCAGGTTGAATGCACCTTTAAGCCAGATACTAGTGGCTATCAAAAAAACCCCAGAGAAGATAAACATTAGCTTTCCTAAAATCCCAGATGGAGTCTCCTTAAGGCGTGATTTGAACAAATATTGTGACTACCACAGAGTCAAGGGACATCACACGGATGATTACCGATCGTTGGCAGACATAGTACTTGAGCTGATTAAGGCTGGTAAGTTTAGCCAGTTCGTGAAAGGAATCACAAGGAGACATGAAAGAAAAGAGGGAAGTGAAGACGAGAGGGAGGAAGACTCGAATAGAAAGTCAGGCGGAATAAAAGGTGTAATTATGGTGATTGCAGGGGGACCAGAATTTGAGTCACCCAGAAAGAGAGCTAGAGGTTCGTCCAGCAAGAAGAACAATGTTGAAATTGACGCGGAAATTTTGAAATCGTTTAGGCAAAACTCGTTGGTTGAAAA
The DNA here is from genome assembly GCA_949673415.1 of Euphorbia schlechtendalii. NCBI lineage: Eukaryota > Viridiplantae > Streptophyta > Magnoliopsida > Malpighiales > Euphorbiaceae > Euphorbia > Euphorbia schlechtendalii. Next base: position 1,143 of record CATIWQ010145770.1, on the reverse strand, counting down.
ACAGCACGCCGATCCCATAGTCGTAGAAGCAATTATGGAAAACTTCACAGTAAGAAGAATTCTCTTGGACACAAGCAGCTCGGTGAATATTGTCACGAAGAGTGTTGTGGAGAAGTTGGGAGTGCATCACTCCAGGGTTCGAGCCAGATGCTCACCGCTCATTGGGATTAATGGCCAACCAATACAATCATTGGGCGAAGTTATGTTAGAAGCAGAAATGGGGAGCCTAAAACATAAGTTCCGCGGGAAAGTAGAATTTACCATCACGGACATCTCAGTAGGGTTCAATGTTATATTGGGCAGACCTTTCCAAACTGAAACTCGCATGCTCATCTCCCCAATGGATTTGGTATTTCACATACCAACTATGAAAGGAACTGCAGTGATAATAGGCAACCCTCAAGTAGCTCAGGAGGTAAACCTGGCCTCATTACATAGAGAATCACTCCTGGTGGAAGAGGAGTTGGAAGCGGATTGGACGGAGTAAATCGAGGCGGCGGAGGAGCTGGAAGAGCTCAAGGTTGGCCCAGAACGATCTTTGAAGATTGGAAGAAACCTTTGCAATGATGCAAAGACAGAAATAATTTGCACCCTCACAGACCAACAACATATCTTTTCATGGTCATCGGAAGATCTTGTGGGTGTCAAGCCTGAGGTTATGCAACACAGGCAGAACTTGAACCCAAATGTCGAGCCGGTCATCCAATAGAAAAGAAAGCATGCTCCCGAAAGGCAGAGGGCCATTGAAGAAGAGGTAGGCAAGCTTAAAGGCCGGGCACATCAAAGAAGTCCATTACTCAAGCTGGTTATCCAACGTCGTGCTAGTGAAAAAAATAAGCGGAGCCTATAGAATGTGCGTAGACTTCACTGATGTGAACAGAGCCACTCTAAAGGACGCATACCCACTACCCAACATAGATCAATTGGCGGACGCAATAGCAGGCTACGCAGTCTACTCGTTGTTAGACGCCAAGTGTGGGTATAACCAGATACCCATGCACTCCGCCGATGAAGAAAAAAAATCCTTCATAACTCACGAAGGCACTTATTGTTATACAGTCATGCCATTTGGATTGAAAAATGCGGGAGTCACATATCAAAGGCTGATAAATGAAATGTTCCGAGACGAGATAAGAAACACAG